>JAHHFK020005043.1:0-199329 GCA_024533555.2 Aedes koreicus | reverse complement strand
AGGGAAGTCCAATCAGCTGTCTTTTAAACATTTTGTCAAGATGTTGACACGCTCCTTTCTTTCGACCAGTGTTTGACGCAGTGGTATCAAATGATGTAAACATAACCCTAAAACACGGAATAACGGTATAATTTAAAAATTATCAATAATAATATTGAAACTAATAGAAATTACCTGTCTTCAAGATCCCAATCGACAACTGCATTGTACACCGCTTCTGCTTGTTCTATTTCTGTTGAATTTTGGATGGGAGGAACAGCTAACAGCTTACGGATGCCTTCACCAGATACAACTATAGCCAATCGTTCAGTTTTGGGGGTGGCTTTAGACGACAATATACTAGGAAGCAGTTTTGAATCCCAATGAACTGTTAAGTTAACCTGTGGCTTAAATGTTGCTCTCAGCTCGTTCTGCTTTTGCACACGAATTTATTTTCTTGAATTCCTAATGGACTCTTTGTTTAACACTAATGTTGAAACGTCGTGCCCCAATGATTTCGCTATAGATGATATTAGAAATACCGCATTTCGATCACTCACTTTGCAGCGGTCCAAAGCAGCAGCCACATCGACAGTAATGACATTTTTTAATGGTGATTTAGAAGTTGAAGACGATTTGGAAGGACCTAGAAGAAAATTTACGAATCAATCGTTTGTTAACCACGAAAAACATTTTAAAACATATTTGAAATTAATTCAATTTACACTTACCCGGTATCTGAAAATCTTCGCCGATAGTACTGATAGAAGGAACGGACTCACTCTGGGTTTGAGATGAGGACTCGAAATCACTAGCAGTTAATTTTTTTCTTTCCTGTAGACTTGCTTCTTCCTGCTCACTTGTTCGTGGATTAGTCTCTGTTGTCGCCTCTGCTGTTTCTTCCTCCTCAAAATCACTACACGAGATAGTTGCCATTGGAAAAGACTCACTTGTTGTTGGAAGAGTTAGTTCTCGTTGTTCTTGCAAATACCGATATGCTTTTCTTTCTACTTTATTCTTCGGTTTATACCTCTTCCCGATATCGAAAAGGTTCTGCAATGAATCAGAGAAATCCTTTCTCTTCTCAATTTCTCTCGCCGACATTCTTAGCTTGCGCTTCTGCAAGATTTTCCAAGTTTCGTAGTACCGCAAGATTTTATGTTGCACTGTCCTGTCGTCGAGCAAATGGTTCAAATGCTTTTTATTCCATGATACTTTCAAAGCTTGTATTGTTAATTGTGCACTTGGTTTAGTCTTTTGCTTCTCTGCTCGCAAATGAAACATGAATTTCCGGAAAACTTCGTTGTATGTAGGCAAATTCGAAGATTCGGGGAACAAAGGTAGGTATTTTCCAACTAGCCGAATATCCTCCATTTTGAAAAACAAAAAACTGTTGACTAGACCGCGGTTCCTCGTTCAAATATAAAAATACTGAATGAGTAAAACTAAAAATAACAATTCCTTATATACCAAATGTGTGGCCATTTCATTACCTACTCAGTCTTTCAAAACTGCTCGCTTGGGACGTATTCGTTGCCTACGGGTAGCTTATATTTTGTTTGGGTAGATAACACTTCAGAACAAAAAGCATTCGAAGCAGACGTTGTCACTACCGAAGCGCGTATACCACAGCAAGCGGCAGGTAACGTACTTTTGTTTTGATCCCCTATAACGTACCTACTTGTGTTTCTCGGAAATGAAGCAGTCCAAGGCCAAGAACCTCTTTAGAAAAGATAAACAAAAAACTTTTGTTGCACTTCGTAGTCGCCTATCAAGCTATTGTAATAATTTGGGTACATCAAAAATCGTTTTTTTTCCTTATTTTTGTCCATATTTTGGTAACGGCACATTTTTGTTAACTATTAAAAAAAACATAATAAAAATATCTTAACGAAGTGTAGTATGCCAAAAAAGAATCATGGTTTCAAACTATACAAAAAATATTGACTGGTAAATTTGCTGGAAATATTTTGTTGCTTTTAATTTCCAACTCAAAGGACCACCCTAATGGAAAATAAATGAACCATCCTAATGAAATATCATATATTTAATATTGATAATGGCTTACGATTATATAAGAGATGTTTTGATACTATTATCTTATTTTTTTTATTTTTCTATAAAATGGACCACCCTAATGCAAAACAAGTGAACCACCCTAATGAAATATCACATAATATGCTAGCAGTTGCCAACGATGATATAAGACATGTTTCAGTACTATTGCCATGGATATCTCAGCAATTGAATTCAAATCCTCCATATCAAATTCATTTCACTCCTCCACCTCAAAAAATTTCTAAGTCCCAAAAAGTCAATTTTTTTCAAAAATTTTTTTTCGAGATAACACCAGATCTCGACGTTTCATGCATTTCTAAGACATTTGGCATCAAAAACAAAAAATCGATTTCGGAATTTTCACGTACCCCCCCCTTGGGAAATTTTTCGTGTTTCAAAAAAGTCAAACTTTGACCGCTTTGGTCCAACACTTAACGAAGTCCGATTGAGCTCAAATTTTGCATGGGGACTTTTTTTGAGGAGACGAAACTTTTGAGCACTACCCGTTTTTGAAATTCGAAAAGTCGATTTTTTTTGGCACCCTAATATGCAGTCTGTAATAGACCCGGACTAGACGACCGTTTATTTCGAGCTTCATTGGTCGGAGGTTTTTAATCTAACCATCCATATAAGATTTTTCACGAAGAGTTATATCAATCGTCTCATTAACAAACTGAATGCGTACGGGTCTACAGTACCTTTTGAGGATGGTGTAGGGTTTTGAAATAAAAATTTGGACCCAGTTTCAGCCCTGACTGGGAGCGATGGACCGATTACCGTGAGTTAAACGTTCATTAGTTCTGAGCCCGAATAATCGTCTAATGAAGTTGCTCCCAAAATCCGATGGACTGTGTGATCTAGAAGCGCTTGTAGCTGAATCTCAGTTTTCTCGATCTGGAAAAAGCATACTGATGGATAGCAGGTTTTCTTAGCAGTAAGAACTCTGAAAAGCTGGGGTAAAGGTCACAGTTTCGGGTCTTGGCTTGTGTTCGCAACTGCTTTTAATCATATATACTCAGGCTCAAGTCAACAATCAAAGCAACCGCATCAAGCGCGCTGTATTGAACAATGGATTTGGGTTTTATCTGGTTTGCCTCATCATAAGGACCGGAATCCACTTCCTGTAACAATGATTATGCAACAGCATTGTTGAGTTTCATTTGAGCAGCATAAAGCAGTTCTTTTGTGTCGTAATTTGTACGTTTCCTTCGTTTTCCTTCGCTTAACGATCCTAGAACTATCCTTAAAATAAAGTGGTTTACGTCCACGCTGCAAGCTTGAAGCTGAGCTGGATGGCAACTGCTTCAAAATATGGAGTAGCAATTCAAACGACTCATCCATAAAACGTGTATGGGCCGCCAACATTTAGCTCGCCGTCCTATTGTGCTTTAACCACATTTCATGGAATCGTTTGCTCAAGTAACGGACACATTCTTCAACTTCCTTTGACATGCGATATTTAGCTTGCTTTATTGGTCTTATCGAAAAGGAACTGTCAGAACAGCACCAGAGCACAAGCAAAATTTGACTTCACTTGAGTTGCAAGCAGATGACAGGTGTTTCGGTCCTGTGAACAACACGATGCCCAGCAATGAATGTTTACGTTCTCGTCGTTGAAATTACCACCAATTGATACAATAACAGAAGGACGCCTACTTATTGTAGCTACTAGTTTCATTGTATAAATGTAAGCATAGGAGAACGGACTACTTGATCGACATGTTTCATATTTTTCCATACAAACACCTGTGAATACTCCAAAAACATTTCTTTACTGATATATGACTATATTTGATCATATCTGGCTCTCAAATGTTCAAGCTGACTTGCAAAAATTTAGGAGACATGCTCGTTTCTGTATAGAAAAGGTAAAAAACACGCGATCATACAACGTGATCATACTCACTCATTTATGAATTGGCGCTAACCAAACAGCTGTTCTCGGTTCCCGGTTTCTCACCTTCTCCCCTATATGCAGTCAAAGTTGCGGTAAAATGAAGTTAAAAAGTGCTCTAACTTAGCAAGGAATGCATTGCTGTCTTCACCAAAACATGTGTAATTAAGTTCGTGATGTGAACATCTCCTACGACTGTGCATAGGGTGGAGGGAGCAGAAATTTTTTGTCGCCTGCAGAAAACAGTACAAGAATGTCGTGACATTTTCTCCCATAATGGCTCACTTTTGCGTGTGTTGAGAAATGTGAAATGTTATAGGAATAATATCAAAATACAGGCACTTAGGCATCTGAACTAACGAAATTCTTTGAAATGGCATTTCCAATATATGACTGTATAAAACGAAGAAAAAATCATGAACTTTATACATTCATGCATCAACCTCAATCTACCATTCCAGTGCTCTTAAATTACAAATTTTAGTTTATAAAATGCCTTTTGCCTGGGCGAGAGCATCACAACCAGAAGATTAACTGCGCTAGAGCATCGAAATGAATGACTCCTCTGTGTTGATAAATTTCAGTTTACTTAAAGCTTTCTAGTTGGTAGATCGCGTTGTGCGCATCTCCATTCTATGTCTGTCTAGGACTGGTATTTTATACAACAGCTGGTTGAAATCGCTGTTCAACCACAGAGAACAGACATTGATGTCCATATACCTTTTCTTGAAAAACGTGTGTAAAAGTATAGGGGGACAGCCGGTATCAGAAGTAAGTGCAGATAAAAACAAACAAAACTTTTCAAGTTATGTGCTAGGCTTTTTATTGATAAACATTGACATGACAGTTATCGCACAACTGCAGCGCCGCCTACCAGGAGCATAACGACATACACTTGAAATGCCGGTTTAAAGTTTTACACAAGTAGCAGACCGAAGATGAACGTCTGTTCTCTGTGGTTCAACCACGCATCAGTCGAACCAATGCGAAAGGCCACTCGGTGAAAAGGAAAGGCAGGACAAAGAGGCATTAACACCACCCGCAATATACAGTGTGGAAAGGAATCCCTAAAAGTGTCCTATCACCTATGTACCTTCCCCGTGTACACGTTTTCGATTTTCCATTTAAAGTCGCAATGGTCAGTCACTTCTAGACCATCGTGTAATCATATAGCATGAAACGAAAACAGCGGAGATACAGGTGAAATCCAAAACGACCTTACATAATCTTGCGCGCTATTGATCTTGCATCCTTTTTGTCTCCTACAGAACCACGTTTAACTCGCTACAGTTGCAGGAGCTGGAACGGGCCTTTCAAAGGACACATTATCCCGATGTATTTTTTCGTGAAGAGCTAGCAGTGAGAATCGAGCTTACGGAGGCACGTGTACAAGTGTGGTTTCAAAATCGTCGCGCAAAATGGAGGAAAAATGAAAAAGGTAGCACCATTGATGAAAACGATTGTGATCCGTGTGCCAACGATAACAATGGGAGTACTTCAGGTGCACCACGAACCGCATCGGATGATATTGCCATTCATTATGACGGTGTATCGCAAAACATCAACCTGGCAAGCATGGGTTTGAATCTTCAAGAAAATACTTCGCAAGTGCATAGCTTTGACAATGATGGAAAACTATCCTTAGGACAAATGTCACCGGGCAGATTATCACCAAATCTGTTTCTGAATCTTAATTTCGATCACATCAATCCAGTCGACGGACGAGGTGGTAATCTGACTTTTGAGTGGAATAGTTTTCCTACAACTAGCACACAGAGCAAACACGCATCTTCGTACCCGTGTAATATTACAGATATGAGTAGTACAATCTGTAACGCCCCTCTCGGGTCCACATTATCGTCATCATCAAATGGGCCTTCTTCTTCATCCCTCAATAATGGTCTACAGTACATGAATATTAGCAGTTTAGTGAATTCTTCTCCACCTTCATCCACATCAGTGTACGACGACGAAATGAAGTTCTTAAACGTGGACCACTTCAATATGGATAGTTTTAAAAGTGAATCTCTGTTCAGCCTCGATCATACTTTACTCACAACCACTGATCACCAAACAAGTCTCCATCAATCACATCATAATCAACAGTCTCAAACACAACATTCTTTGGGTATAAGTTGCCAAAATGAAGAGAAGACACATCTTAGTTTAGATCTCCACAATTTCAATCTTAATGATCACGATCAAGATTCGCGTAAAATGGACAAATCACCATCCGAACTGTTAGACTTAGAAAAACCAATCAACATAAACATCAACGTAGAAAGTCTAGACCAACTGGAGGAAGATAAATATTGAAGTTGTTTTATTTAATTTCAAGTTGTTTTTAGTTAATAATTGGTTCTGAACTAGAGCTGTGAATTGGCAATAAATTGGTCCTATATCGGTGCCTTAAAATTGTGCCATGTTCTGCAATAACGAAGCTTTTACGTAGGAAGTGAAATCTAGTCATTGTCATTGGGTATTTAGTAAGAAATAGTTACCAACGGACAACAGCCAGCGCTAGCAACCGTTGAAATTAGTTGACCAAAGATAGAAAACAAAACATGCAAAATCGATAGCTTTTCCAGTAGTGTTCAATACAGCATGGGTGCACACATCATAATACACTCTAGCAGGTAGTTTATGTTTTGTTTTAGTTGTGAATAAAGTTCGAAGAAAGGGAACAATAAGCTGCTTTTTGGATTTTCTTTCATTTTCCGTGGGTGCTTTTATAGTGTATCACTTTTTGCCGTTTGGTGTCTGTTTTCCTTCTGCAATCTTGATGAGGTAATATAGGCATATGTTCTGCCTTGATATTCCCACCACTGTACTGAACCAATCAGATCGTGTTCTGTTGACGAGACTACAGAATACAATAGATGGAACTCTCTTTCAGCTCAGTAGTTACCTAAGTTTCGAGGTGTCCAGATTATAGTGGATACAGACCTGAATATAGACCTATCGATGCTTCCAACAGCATGCTTATAATGTAATGATATTCTGTCCAAGTAATTATCAACTTCGCAATCTACTAAATATCTACAATAAAGCTAATTAACCATGAAGAAAACATGCAATAGACTTGCATATAACAAACGAATATTATACGCGACTATAATGTTTTCCATTCTATATGAAACACGATACTAAAATGTACAAAAATTAAAAAAATATATATTGTTGCCTAAGCCTTAAAGTTAATTGTTTTTTCAACTAGGAAATTAAAAGTGCTTTACGCATGGTAGTTGTAACAAAATTTTACATGCGGCTCAAGGTTAACAGTGTGGTAAAATGTAGAAGGTAACCCGAATAAATTATTGTTTTTTTTTGTGAAATTTCTTTATGGAACCCACAAAAATCAACATGGCGATTTTCAAATGAAGTCTACAGCGCGGGTTAAAACATTAGTAACAGTTTTGAGTTAGAGATATTCGTGTTTTCTTTACTGTGTTTTTTTTTTGTGAAATTGAACAGAGTAATAACATTTATTCTCGGCAGGTTTCCGATTTCTGCCACAGTCTTGAAACCCAACAAAAATTGTACCTTTATCTATATTTCACAATAGTACTTTTTACTCACTCGTGAATTTGCGATGCAGCTAGTATACACAAAAAAAAACATTTATTTTTTAAATTTATTTTAATGTTTTGTTTTGACAAACCATGAACATATAACACGTTCTTCTTTTTCCAATTATGCATCTATTGAGCTCGTATTCGTATTCAGCTTGCTTTTTGCCTGCATTATACCTTATCTTTCTTGGAAGTCATTGAAATTCTACAGAGTGCGTTCGAAAGGGCGAACGCCGCCAGCGTAAATTTCTCGTAATTCCAAATATATCCATGTTAATCACCAATTCTATTGAGAATGTTGGAAGCAACTGGAGCAGAACTGGGAACACGGTCTCGGCTATCCCGTTCCTTATTTTCCCATTGGGCTCTTCCTTGACAGCTAGGCTGTCACGCCGACAGATGCCGGTTCAGTGGACAAACGTCAAATGAATAAGTTGCAAGTCATGTATCTAACTTGAGTATTTTAATAAACGTATCGGTTAATTTTAAAGTTGTAACTATTGACGTTAAACCATATTTAGTCCGACCTTAAAGTATCACGTCCACTGCATTGTTTCGAGATACAACAGTGGCGACTCGGGTTTCGCGATTTTATTCACGTTCGCGTAGTGTAAAGCGGAAACAAATATCGCGGTTTACCACGCGGCAGTAACCTCTCATAGGAAAAATGCAGCAGCAGCAGCAGCCGATTCCGACAGAAGCGCTAATCCTGCAGGTCCTTCAGCAGCTGCAGCAACAGCAGACTGTTACAAACCAGCTTCTCGCCAGCCAACGGGAGGCACAGGAACATCAGCGATTGTTTATGCAGCAGAATCGTGACGCTATCCAGAATATCAGATTGCAGGTTCCGGAGAGTCCGGAAAGCATCCTTGATTCGATCGCTGCGAACATTTTCGGTATGACGTGGAAGAAGGAGTCACGTTCGCGGCCTGGTTTTCACGGTATGACGAGTTATTCGCGAAAGACGCTGCACGGTTGGATGATGCAGTCGCTGCCGACGCGTCGTCCGTTGGATTAGGAGCAACGATCAGTCACCGTTTTCCTGATGGCTCAATTCGTGTCATTCAGCATGCATCCAGATCCCTGGCTCCAGCCGAGAGAAACTATAGCCAACCCGATCGAGAAGGCCTGGCAATAATATTTGCGGTCACGAAGTTTCATCGCATGATTTTCGGTCGCAAGTTCCGGCTACAAACTGACCACGCACCTTTGATTTGTATCTTCGGATCTAAAAAGGGCATTCCGGTGTATACCGCCAACAGACTGCAACGATGGGCCCTGATGCTGCTCATGTACGATTTTACGATCGAGTACGTGGCCACTGACAAGTTTGGTCACGTCGATGTGTTGTCACGCCTCATCAACCAACACGCTCGTTTGGATGAGGATTACGTCATCGCAGCAGTGTCGCTTGAAGATGATGTCAGGTTAGTAGCATTCGATTGCCTCAACGTCTTTCCGCTCCATTTCAGAGCAGTTCAGCAAGGTACTCAGAACGATTCGATTCTAAGTAAGGTTGTCCAGTATGTCCACCAAGGCTGGCCGGCCAAGCAGACTATTGCATCCAATCGTGAGCTGCAACAAATCTACACCCGTCGAGAATCCCTCACGACCGTACAGGGATGCGTACTTTTCGGAGAGAGACTCATCATTCCGTCTCGTCTACGTAAGCGCTGCCTGGATCAGCTACATACCGGCCACCCGGGGATCGGAAGGATGAAGGCCATCGCTCGAAGTTATGTGTATTGGCCTGCGATCGATACTGAAATTGAAAAAGCAGTGAAGGCATGCTCACAGTGTGCCCTTGCTGCTAAGTCATCGCCTCGAGTCTCACCTGTGCCTTGGCCAAAACCACAACGACCATGGCAACGGGTCCACGTTGACTATGCCGGACCAGTCGACGGAGACTATTTTCTGCTGGCAGTGGATTCCTTTTCCAAATGGCCCGAGATTGTGCAAACAAGCCGTATCACAACATCATCAACCATCAAGATTCTGCGGAGTATCTTTACACGACTGGGGATGCCCGAGCTTTTAGTATCCGACAACGGCGCCCAGTTTACCAGTGCAGAGTTTGCGCAGTTCTGCAGCATGAATGGTATCGAGCACAACACCACGGCACCGTTCCACCCACAGTCGAATGGGCAGGCGGAACGGTTTGTCGATACTTTTAAAAGGGCCATGAAGAAGATTCGAGGAGGGAAAGGCCCACTCCAGGAAGCATTGGACTTATTCCTGTTGACATACCGCAGCACACCAAATCCGTACGCGCCGAATGGAGAATCACCATCAGAAGTTTTGTTCGGACGACGAATCCGTACAAACCTCGAACTGTTGCGGCCACCAGCAGATCGTCAGCAAACGGAGCGAGAAGAAACTCAATGGAAACCCCATCGATTTTTCGACAAAAAAGATCCAGTGTACGTGAAAATCTACAGCCGAAACTCGTGGTCGTGGGTTCCTGGAACCGTCGTAGAAAGAATTGGAAGTGTTATGTATAATGTATGGACAGAGAAACGCCACTTGGTGCGGTCCCATGTGAACCAGATGAAGAACCGAGCAACCGCTGAAGGAGCATCGAAGCGACCCAACGTGATGAAATCCTATCCGCTGCCTTTGGATTGATACGCTGCAACGTATCAATTGTGGGCCAGTCATTACGTCTAGTGCATCATTGAACTTGGTTTAAAGCTGAAAAGGGCCTCACTAAGATCGAACTAATGCCATATCTTTTGTTATGCCATAAGACATTGCTGCAGTAGCATTATTGCATTGGTAATGCATCACTAAAGCTAATCTAACGTATCATTACTTTTTTTATTTTTTATTTTATTTTTTTATTAGTTCGTTTATTTGTTAGGCTCAGGCGTGTGTAACACTTTATGGAGCTGATATTCAATATTGTTATTTACAATGTATAATTTTTCAATTTTAGTAAAATGGGGTGCCAATTACTCGTGGCTAGCTCGAGGTTAATGGGTCACAAAATCGTTTGGAAGGGGCTAGGCAGGTAAGTTATTGAAAGTATTATTTGCTGCTCATGGTTGCGACATCTACCAAATCCTTGGTCCTTGGTTCAGGAACTAAGCCGCAGGTGGGTGACCACTGCTTGCTGGGCAGGTACAAGTAGCACGGAAATAAAAGGATAATATAACTGGGACACAATGGCAGGGAACTTACTAGACTGGAGGGGAGGGGGTGATGACATTACACTCTTAGATCAGACAAACAAAGGAATTCGTAAATCGCTTGCATGTAGGGGAGATCACGCATTCCCAAAACATCTCTAATCTCCCGGGAGGGTTGTCTACCTCGGGCCACTAGGGTATCCAATAGTCGTGCTCTTGAGGCATCAATATCCGGGCAATACCAAACTGTGTGATCGATGTCATCGTAACCGGTTCCGCACCTACTATCGACCTGATATCGACGAGGTTAATTCTGTAGAGATGTCCATCTAGCGAGTAGTGGTTGGCCATAAGTCTTGATATCATACGAATGAAACCGTGACTTACATCCAGACCTTTGAACCACGATCTCGACGAAACATTTGGAATAATGGAATGTAACCACCGCCCAAGAGAATTACTTGTCCAATCGTTTTGCCAACTTTGAAGAGAACTCTGACGTACTAATGGGAAAAATTCATCATGTGAAATTTTTCTTTCAAAAATCTCGCCTTCTCTTGCGCCCACCTTTGCTAGAGAGTCCGCCTTCTCATTGCCTGGAATTGAGCAATGTGAGGGGACCCATGCAAAGGTAATTCTAAATGATCTTTCAACCAACGCACACATCTGCTCCCTTATTTTTGCCTCACTGTTTTCATCGACCGGAGGGCCTCAAGAGAACTGAGACTATCCGAGAAGATGAAATAATGGTCTATGGGCGTGTCGGAAATTATCCCCAATGCGAAATTGATTGCTACCAGCTCAGCAACATATACGGAACAAGGTTCCTGAAGTTTCCGGAAGGCAGATGAGTATTCATTTTAAACACCGAAACCAGTGGATCCATCAATGCGCGACCCATCAGTGAAAATTCTTCTATTGCAATTGACATGTTGGTACTTTTTAATAAAAATATGGGGAATTAAAATAAGTCAAAGTTGATCTAGAACTCCTTGAATAGCCTGTTTCATGGAGAGATCATAGTCAATGGAGGAACTGTGATAAGGGAAGCGTACACTAGGAGAATTATAGCATGGAAGAGTAATATCAGATAACATATAGTTAACATAGATTCGTAAGAATCTAGACTGGGTACTCAATTCGAGCATTTCTTCGAAGTTTTCAATCACAAGGTTGTTACTGATTCCACACTTGATCAGTATTCTAGATGAGAGCCCCCAGAAGCGGTTCTGTAAGGGTTTTACTCCTGCCAGAACCTCCAGGCTCATATTGTTCGTTGAGTGCATACAGCCAAGGGCAATACGTAAACAACGATATCGAATCCGTTCCAATTTGATGAGGTGGCTGTTTCTTGCCGAGAGGAAGCAAAAAAAACCATATTCGAGAACTGAAAGAATAGTTGTTTTATAAAGTTTACTGAAGTCTTCCGGGTGCGCACCCCACCATGTCCCGGAAATTGATCTTAGGAAATTGATCCTTTGTTGACATTTCTGTTTCAAATACGCAACGTGAGTACTCCAAGTGCATTTTGAATCAAACATGACTCCAAGGTATTTGAAGGTCAAAGATTGGGTAATGTCTCTTCCCAACAGCTTGAGACGCAGTTGGGCAGGGAACCGCTTTCAAGAAAACACTACCAATTCGGTTTTATGCGGTGAAAACTCGATCCCCAAATTTCTGGCCCAGATGGACAGATTATCTAGGGAATTTTGCAATGGTCTTTGCTAGATTTCTGCACGTGGACCTCTAAAGGAGATCACAGCATCGTCTGCAAGTTGTCTTAGCGTGCATCTATTTTCCAAGCAGTTATCAATATCTTTAACATAAAAATTATAATGCAAGGGACTTAAACATGAGCCTTGGGGTAAGTCCATGTAGCTAATTCTGGAAGTTGTCAGTTGGCCTAGATTGAAGGTCATTTGTTTTTCTAACAGTAAATTATACAAAAAGTTATTTAAAATTCCTGGTAAACCACTACTGTGCAGACTATCTGCTAGTATATCTATGGAAACTGAATCAAATGCGCCCTAATATCCACAAATACTGAAGCCAATTAGTCCTTGTGTGCAAAGGCCAGTTGTATATCAGATGAAAGCAACGCTAAACAATCGTTTGTTCCTTTGCACTTTCGGAAACCAAATTGCGTATTTGATAGTAGGTTGTTTGATTCAACCCAACGGTCAAGTCTTGATAGCATCATTTTTTTTAACAATTCCCTTAAACATGATAGCATAGAGATCGGACGGTAAGAATTGTAATCAGACGCTGGTTTCCCAGGCTTTTGAATAGCTATTACTTTAACCTGCCTCCATGCGGGTGGAACTATATTTAATTCCATGAGAGTGTTATACAGGTTAAGTAATCGTCTTTAAGCGATATCGGGGAGATTTTTTAGAAGGTTGAATTTAATCATTTCCCGGAGCAGAGTTATTCCATAGACTAACTCTAAGACCAGTAGGTCCCGAACAAATACGATATTTTTCTTGGCTCAGTCAGTACTAGCACATCGGTCCCAAGCTCGGTCCCAAGCTCAATGACTCGCCCCTAACAACGTAGCTCACACCAACACATTCTCAAATTTTATGTCAAAATAACATAGTGAATCAAAACAACAACCAAGATACTAGTACCGGAAGGTACCGAAAAGCGCAAGAATTATTGCAAGGTGCAGACTGCAAGGTATACTACGGACCTAGGGGTTCTACAACAGTGAACCAATTTCAAATCGCTAGTTGCACATTGATTGTTGGTTATTCGATGAAAGAAGTGCCATTGAAAATTTCAATATTGTGAATGGATCGTCCAGAGAACCGTTATTTCGCCTAGTATCCCGTAAATCCGGTTGAGTTGGGACAGAGTCTGGACAAACCTTTTTAGCGAAGTCGAATATCCACTGCATGGAGTATTCTTCACTCTCATTGGAGGATGAGCGGTTTCGCATATAACGAGCCTTTCTCCAAAGCGTCGAGGTTTCTCTAGATAGTCCCTCTACAAACGAACGCCAGTAACTGCGTTTTTTTGCTTTGAGTAAGTTTTTTAGCTTTTTTTCAAGCTTGAGGTACTTATCAAAAAGCTCACATGTTTCATGTCTACGATAATCTTTAAACGCATCGGATTTCTCAAGATACAACTTAGTGCATTCGCCATCCCATCCAGGGGTGGCGGGTCTTCTTTTGAGGGATGCACTTGGAACACGTCGTTTCTGAGCTTCTAATGCACTTTTGTACATCAGTTCGGAAAGGAAACGATACTCTTCTAATGGTGGAAGAGGATCGTAAGAATCAATACCGAGGGTTGCCGCCAATGCAAAATGTTGCCAATCAACATTCCTCGTGACTCACGAGTCGTGAGGTCATAGGGAATATGGATTGACTGGTCTGTTTTATGACAACCATTTTTGATTGCGATAGTAAATGGAAAGTAATAACTACCATGGGGATCATTGATTACCTTCCACAGACAATCTAATGGTAGTGAACTTGAGCACAAAGATATGTCAAGTCGACTCTCCCTGGCAGGAGGTTTTGCTATTCGTGTCGCTTCCCCAGTGTTCAAGATGGTCAAGTTGAAATCGTCGCATAAGTCCTTGAAAATACCCGCTCTGGTGTCATCGTATTGTTCGCCTCAAGCAGTACCGTGGGAGTTCAGATCGCCCAGAATAAGAACTGGAGATGGAAGTAATGTAATTGTACTCCAAAGTTGACGGCGGTTTATTCATGCCCTTGGAGGGACATAGACGGAAGCTATGCAAAGATCTTTATTCTTTACATTTATTTGGCAAGCGACGATTTCAATGCCTGAGATTATTGGGAGTGAGATTTTATAGAAGGGGTAGCACTTTTTGATCCCCAAAAGTACCATATGAATCATCTCGATCCATGCGAATAATGTTAAAATCGTGGAAGTTTAATTCATTTTCAGAAGAAAGCCATGTTTCACAGAGAGCAAATATATCACAATCAGAATTGTGAATCAA
This sequence comes from Aedes koreicus, assembly GCA_024533555.2. Taxonomy (NCBI): domain Eukaryota; kingdom Metazoa; phylum Arthropoda; class Insecta; order Diptera; family Culicidae; genus Aedes; species Aedes koreicus. Next base: position 184,722 of record JAHHFK020005043.1, on the reverse strand, counting down.
ATACTTGAACGAGTCTAATTTAGGTATTAGATTGCGACAGTTCCATTGTAATACGGTGATCATATCTTGAACCTCACTCGACAAATTATTCATCGAAAGATATGAATTCACCAATGAGGGGCCATAATACAGTCAATTGCTTGAAGTAGTTTCCAATTTTAGGAATAAGCAGGTCAATAAGTCCTCGGAGCGGTGAAGCATCCGAAAGGCCAAGAGCATTTAAAATGTTATCCACAATGTCCCTAAAATTAATCTTACCTCGCTTGGACGGGATATTCTTAGAATTGCGAGAAGACGTAGTTTTTGGTTTTGGCAACCTCTTACGGTTACTGTTATTAGGTAGCGGCGGGTTGGTATAGCTACAGCTAGGAACGGATGCATCAGTTATTACCGGTTTATTCGGTTTTTTTAATTGACCCCCTCTACCTCCAATTTTTTGCAAGGTTTTGAGAGTAGATTTTATTTGTTTCCGGCGCACACCCGGAGAACTAGTAGGCTTTCTTTTACCGGGGGCGTGTACCTCCGGAAATCTACTCTCATCGGCTACGTCAGAGTCCAGTTCGTCGGAAGACAAAATCAAATAAGGATTTTCATTTTGAGCGGCTGATACAAACGATGCAGACGCTCCGTGACTTTAACATTTCTGCATACGTCTGCTTGGAGCGTTCTTGTATGGAACGTCTCACGTTACCAGTGCGCTTCTTGTACACGAGGCAGTTCTGCAAATCGTGGGGAGGCTCTTTGCCACAGTAAGCACACTTTGTTGCTTCCTGTTGGCAAGCATACTCTAGATGCATTTGGCCGCATTTGCCACAACGGGGCTTGTTGTCGCAAAAAGTAGCCGTATGACGCAACTGTTTGCAGTTGGTACAATTAAATACCCTTGGTACAAAAAAACGCACTGGGAAAAAAAACTTTATCAATTTCAACAATTTTTGGGAGAATTGATCCGGCGAAGGTCACTTGTAGCGAGTCCAAAGCCTGCCGGTGCTTTGATTTATTTTCACCAGAAAAATCCTACCAGATACAAATCCATGTTTGCTACTTTCAATTTAATATTCTCAGCTTGAGAGTTTGTTTGATTGGGATTTTCGTTTCAAATTGTCGAGTGGCAGCCAGTGGTATTAGCAAAACTTGTTTTCCCTTCGTCGCATACCTTAAATCACACAAATTCCGTATCACGGACACCATTTTCGATGTCGAACATGATATTCCGAACCAACATTCATTGTAAATTCCAATTAGTAGTGTGTTATAAATAGTTTTTCTGTTGTGTTAACGATTCGCGTTGGATAGTAGAGTCCTACCTCTAGGAAGAAAGACTTTTTGAGAAACATAGTGAAAGTGAGAATGCCTAACCGATTTGATCCAGAACGCTTGCACAGATTCAAGAAGCGCACAAAGAGCGAACATACGGGAAATCCTCCGAAACGACCATGCACCGATGCCGAGCGAGCTCGTAGTTATCGGGCGAAATTGAAAGCAGCAAGAGGTAATGCGTTGCCAACAACTAGTTGGGACGCTGGAGAAGGTCCTTCAACTCGAGGTAGGAAATTGATATTTATTAAATTTAAATCAATTTGGCAAAGTGCATGTCAGCATGTTATCTCTCTATGTTATCGCTCCCTGTCTTAATAAATTTCAACATAGTATTAATTGTATTCTGGTGATGACATGCGCCGCGTGCTTTAACATCATACGAACCTACACATGATATCGATACAAATAATGCGCTGAACATGTTTTAATGCGTGATTATTTTCTCAGGTGTTTATTTTATATTTATAAGATATTGTCATATATTAACAAACATTTTCTCCCATACCCATTGCAAAGAATAATGATACTTTATAAAACTCACTCTCTTTCTTCTGCGAGATCTAATATATTTATATATATTTCGATTTCCTTAAAATTTTAGCTGGTCTAATGTACCATAAGAGCCGCACCCGTCATATTGTGACTTAAACTGCTTCTATCGGTAAGGGTAAACGACCGGAACGAATAATTTTAACGCTAAAAATAGCCACACAGAATTTCCCTGACATTATAATGCATCACTTGGTTTAACGTAGTCTACGTCAACCGGTCGTGTCTTTTACACAACCCCACTGATTTTTTTTCCTCTGTCTCTCATCCCACTAGAGTTTGGCGTTAATTTGTGTGTGTTCCTGTTTTGTGTTTGTGTGTGATTTAAATTTTTGGGGGCGTTCAACGCTCCGACGAGTAAGGCAAATCGTGCATGTTGAAGAGATTTCTTCGACATGGACGGTTTGGCTGAAAAAGTGCCTTTGATGGGGAGGCACAAACAAAATTTCGACCGCGATGGTATCCAATAGACTCGGTCGGTCCATGAGTTGTCTACTTTCAGCCCAAAATTAAACCTCTGAATGTGTACCAAATAACTACTGATTTGACGAAACGATTCTCAGCCGTGACAGAGATCACGAAAGTAAAATTTAATAAACTCCGTGTTGTCGTCTCAAACCTGAAGCAGGCTAATGAGATTGCTTCCTCCCAGCATTTTACACTGGAATATAGAGTTTATATTCCAGCTCGTGATGTGGAGATTGTAGGAGTGGTCACAGAGGTGAGTCTGTGCCCTGAAATTTTGGAGAAGCGGGCGGTTGGCCGATTCAAGAACCCTCTGCTCCCCCCAGTTCAGATACTGGAAGTAAGAAAGTTAGTTAAAATATCGCACAGTGAGGGTAAGAAAAAAGTTACCCCCACAGACTCGTTTCGGGTGACCTTTTCTGGCTCTGCCCTTCCTTACTACTTAGAACTGGACAAACTTCGGCTACCTGTGCGGTTATTTGTACCCCGGGTAATGATCTGCCAAAACTGCCAGCAGATGGGGCATACGGCCTCCCATTGCGGCAATAAGGCACGCTGCTCAACTTGCGGGGAGAAACATGAAGCTGGTCCCTGTGCAGATAACATACTAAAATGCGTTTTCTGCAAGGGAACTCCTCCCCATGCTCTCTCGTCATGCCCGGCGTACAAACAACGCGGGGAAAAATTGGAACGTTCTCTGAAACAACGTTCAAGGCAATCTTTTGCAGAAATCAATACAAATCAATATCAATACAAATCCCGATATCAATACAAATCCCTTAGCTCATCTGTCAGATGACGAGTCTGATTCGGACTTGGTTGAGGAGGGGACATCTTTCAGTTTTCCGGAAGACGCATCCGAGCAGGGAAAGTAGCTGAACAGAAGCCCCAAATCAACATGCCCAATTCAAAGAGCAGTGTAAAGAAGGATAATCCAAATCCTCCTGGTTTTCGAAGTGCCAACTACACACAGGATTTCCCATCTCTCCCGGGGACATCCAAAACCCCTGATGCCCCGATTTTAAGAACAGAAGCCCCTTCTTCATCTGGGCTGTTCTCATTTGATGATATTATGGAAGGTATTTTCAAGTACCTCGAAATGTCTGACCCTCTTAAAAGCATTGTTATGGCAATGCTTCCCACTGTGAAAACTTTTTTGAAGAGATTAACATTAAAGTGGCCCCTCCTTGCAGCTATAATTTCCTTCGATGGAGAATTTGCCAAAAGAGGTCGGAGATTTGATCACTGTTCTGCAGTGGAATTGTCGAAGTCTTATTCCTAAATTGGAATCTTTTTAGCTCACAATATCGGTTGTGATGCATTTGCTCTTTGTGAAACATGGCTTTCACCCGAAATCGATCTTCCGATTCACGATTTCAACATTATTGGGCTTGATCGTGAGGATTCACGTGGAGGAGGAGTACTTTTGGGGATCAGGAAGTGCTACTCCTTTTAGTTGTCGCATGTCAGGCTGTTATTAAAAATAAAAGCCTTTGCATTGCTTCCGTTTATATTCCTCCTAGAGCCTCAATAAACCAAAAACAACTTTCAGATATTTGTTCGGTTCTTCCTGCTCCGCGGTTGGTCATGGGAGATTTTAGGGAGAACTGTACGATGACAACCGGTTTTCTTTAATATATGACCTCTGTGACAACTTCAATATGACCGTTCTCAACAATGGAGAAAGTACACGCTTGGCTGGTCCATACTCACTTGGCAGTAGGTTAGACCTCACACTTTGCTCGAATTCATTATCGTTGGACTGCACGTGGAATGTTATCCAAGATCCCCATGGTAGTGATCATTTGCCTATTAAAATTTCGGTTGCCACCGGGCTCACTCCGCCGGAATCCATCAACGTCACGTATGATCTAACTCGTAATATCGATTGGACAAGGTTCAAGACAGCAATAGATGAAGCCGTAACAACGGTTGAAGGGCTTCCACCGCTGCAGGAATATAACTTCCTCTCCAACCTGATTTTGGAAGGCGCGCTTCAAGCTCAAACTCGACCAGTTCCAGGAACGTAATTTTGCAGGAAACCTCCTTCCCCGTGGTGGGATCAGCAATGCACCGAGGTTTACCGCAAAAAGTCCGACGCGTTCAAAGTTTTTTCGTAGACGTGGAACACCTGAGTACTTCGAAAGGTACACGGCGCTCGAACGAGAATTTAAGAGCCTCATCAAGGCCAAGAAACGCGGTTACTGGCGACAATTCGTGGACGGACTATCGCGTGAAACGTCGATGAATGCCCTTTGGAATACGGCGCGAAGATTGCGTAACAGAATTACGAACAACGAGAACGAGGAGTACTCGGACCAATGGATCCTCAAGTTTGCGCGTGAAGTTTGTCCAGATTCTGTGCCAGCACAAATGTTTCCTCGCGAAACCACGCATTCGATAGATGAGATCAGCCCACCTTTTTCAATGGTAGAACTCTCTCTCGCACTCCTTTCGTGTGGCAATACGGCTCCAGGGGCTGATAGAATCAAGTTCAACTTGCTTAAGAACCTTCCAGACGTCGCTAAGAGGCGCATGTTGCACTTGTTTAATCAGTTTGTGGCTCTCAACATTGTACCGGATGACTGGAGACGGGTGAGAGTTATTGCCATTCAAAAACCTGGTAAACCCGCGTCCGACCACAAATCCTATCGACCCATCGCGATGTTATCTTGTATTCGAAAGTTGTTGGAGAAAATGATCCTCTTCCGTCTGGACAAATGGGTTGAGACAAATAACCTGCTTTCAGATACTCAATATGGTTTCTGTAGGGGTAAGGGAACGAACGACTGCCTCGCGTTGCTTTCCACAGATATTCAGTTAGCTTTTGCTAATAAAGAGCAAATGGCTTCTGTATTCTTGGATATCAAGGGGGCTTTTGATTCAGTATCTGTAGAAGTTCTCTCAGATAAACTCCACGCTTGTGGTTTTTCACCATTAATGAACAATTTTTTGTACAATTTGCTGTCAGAAAAACATATGCGCTTTTCTCATGGAAACTCAACAGCTTTTCGATTTATCTACATGGGTCTCCCCCAGGGATCATGTTTAAGCCCCCTTTTGTATAATTTTTTTGTCAAAGACATTGACGGTTGTCTAAGTGACAACTGTACGTTGAGACAACTTGCAGATGACGGCGGAGTGTCTGTCACTGGACCCAATGGGATCGATCTGCAAGGACCCTTACAGGATACCTTAGACAATTTATCTACGTGGGCTCTCGAGCTAGGTATCGAATTCTCTACGGAGAAAACTGAGTTGGTAGTTTTTTCTAAGAAGCATAACCCTGCACAACCGAAGCTTCAAATTTTGGGTACACCGATAACTCATTCTATGTCATTTAAATATCTTGGGGTCTGGTTCGATTCAAAGTGCACCTGGAGATCCCACATTGAGTATCTGAAGCGAAAGTGCCAACAAAGGATCAACTTTCTCTGCACAATTACCGGGACCTGGTGGGGAGCGCATCCGCAATATCTTCTAACGTTGTACCGGACAACGATTTTGTCGATTATAGAATACGATAGTTTTTGTTTTCAGTCAGCGGCTCGGTCGCACATCATCAAACTGGAACGTATTCAGTATCGGTGTCTTCGTATCGCGTTAGGTTGTATGCAATCGACTCATACCATGAGTCTTGAAGTGCTGGCTGGCATGTTGCCACTCTCGGATCGGTTTTCAGAATTATCTCTCCGGCTCCTCACCAGGTGTGAAGTTATGAACCCCCAGGTGATCGAAAATTTTGAGAAGCTCCTTGAGTTGAATCCTCAAACCCGCTTCATGACTTTGTACCATTTGAACATAACACAGGATGTCAGCCCTTCGCTGAATATTCCCAATCGTGTTTGCTTCTCCGACTTCGGAAATTCGGTTCATTTTGATTTATCCATGAAGCAGGAGCTTCGTGGCATCCCAGAGCATCATCGTCCTATAATTGCTCCGATGATATTTTCTGCAAAGTTTGGCCAAGTTGATTCCACCAAAACGTTTTTCACTGACGGGTCTTTGATAGAGGACTCCGCTGGCTTTGGTGTATACAATGAAAATTATAGCATCGCTCGTAAACTTCAAGCACCTTGTTCTGTTTTTGTGGCGGAATTGGCAGCAATTCATTTTTCTTTAGAAACTGTTGCCTCTTTAACACCGGATCAATACTTCATTTTCACGGATGGTCTTAATTCTATAGAGGCTATTCGCTCCTTGAGGCCGGTAAAGCACACCTCTTATTTTCTTATGAAAATACGAGGTCTTCTAAGTGCTTTATCTTCACGTTCTTTTATTATCACCTTTGTGTGGGTCCCTTCTCATTGTTCGATTCCTGATAATGAGAAAGCGGACTCGCTTGCAAGGGTGGGCGCTATGGAAGGCGATATTTATGACCGACAAATCGCCTTCAACGAATTTTTTGCTATTTTTCGTCAGATATCACTCGATAGCTGGCAGCATAAATGGAGTAAAGGAGATTTGAGGCGATGGCTACACTCTATCACTCCTAAGGTGTCTAAGAAATGTTGGTTCAGGGGATTGGATGTGGGTCGAGACTTCATTCGTGTGATGTCTCGCCTCATGTCCAATCATTATTCTTTAAACGCTCATTTGTTCCGTGTTGGGCTGGGAGACAGCAATCTATGTGAATGTGGACAAGGTTACCAGGACGCAGATCACGTTATTTGGTTTTGTGTTGAGCATCGTGGAGTCAGATCTGAGCTTTATGATTCCCTTCGGGCTCGAGGTGGACAACCCAGAATACCGATTCGAGACATTTTGGCTACACGCGATCTGGAGTTTATGAAACTCATTTAGGTGTTTTTGACTAAGCCTTAGATTGTAGTTTGATTAACTTACTTGTTTAGGTAAAATTTTTGAGGATTGTGTGCATCGGTGTGTGATTGTGGTTGTCAGTGTGAGTGTTGTGTGTGTGTGAGTGAGTGATTTTTTTTTTAAATTGAAAACGTTCAATTAAAAAATTGTAATTTGAAATTCTAGATATAAGAAAACCATTGTTCCTCATGCTTTGTTTAAAATTTCCATCGCAATTTTCCCATCCATAAAATTGTAATTCCTATTAACCTCGAGACGGCCGCGAGTAATCGGTTTCACCCCCTTAACCTTAGTTCTAAGATAACTGATGTATATAAACATGAAAACTTGGCTCTGTAAAGTTGATTCGATTGAGCCTGTACAAATAAATGAATTCATAAAAAAAAAAAGTGTTACTAATCAACCTCCTACCTACTGTTGCTTTACGTAATAGTTGAACAAATCCCTATGTATAATTTGGCTTCTATTTTAATCAGTGTGTGGCACCACAATCTTACACTAGAGTAGTATTTTTTTATTTCAATATTTCAAATAAACGGTATATACATATTTTTAACCATCATCCATGGATCCAATACGATCCACAATCTATTCTCAATCTATCTGTTCTGAATAATTTCACTGTTGCATTGAGATGTTGAAAACATCCCAAGTAAAACTTTTAATTTGTAAAAGCGTCTCTTCAAATTCACTGTTGAGTTTAATGCTTATCATCCGTCATTTTATTTTGAATCAAAACTGCTTTTCAACCTTTGTTTGCTCAAAATTGGAGAATCTATTCAACAAATGCTGCTTAACAACTTTTGAATAAAAATTTTTATTCAACAATTCTCATTTGTATTTATTACACATCAACATTATTAAACAATTGGTACAACCATTGAAAAGCATCAACTCAACTTTTGGAGCACTTTACAAATGAAACATGCATCAACCATTGTAGAGCTTTAATTTATTACTTAAACAAAAACAAACTTTAGCTGTAATGAAATTAACTTTAAGAGAGCATTGTTATTTTACGAAAAAATGTACTATAGCCATTGCTGTACACCGTGTCCAATATATTCTCATACACTTTTTCCTTGAATTGGTGTCGTGCAACTACTCAACATGCTTCACGTATGTGTTGGTGTAGTTCTGCACTATGTTTATACAAACGCTTTTAGGTTATGTCCGATTGTTTTCATTCGGTGTTTATCTTTTACCAGCGATGAAGGAGTTTCGTGCTGTGGTGATAAAAAAGTTTTTGAAAGGTGAGCGCCCGGGCGCTATTTTCAGAAATTTGAAAAACCTCGGAGTAAAGCGGGATTTTGTGTACCGAACCACCCGAAAGTACCGTGATACCTGCTCGTTGGATGACCGGAAGAGATCCGGTCGTACTCGTACGGTGCGGACTGCATGAGTTGTTAAAGTGGTCAGGCAACGGATTAGACGAAAATCGCAGCGCTCTGTACGTAAAATGGCCGCAGATCTGAATGTTTCGAGATCGTCAATGCACAATATACTGCAAAATGACCTCGGATTCCAAGCTTTCAAGAGACGTAAGGTTCACGGAGTTTCCAAGCAGGAACGACTCAAAAGAGCAAGTCTGCTTTTGTCGCGGCACGCTGGGGAAGAATTTATCGTTTCCGACGAAAAGTTATTCGTCTTGCAACAATTCCACAATGTCCAGAACGACAGATTGTGAGCTCTCTCTTCGAGAACTGTTCCAGAGAGTGATATGTTTGGTTTTCCATCCTCACGACTTCTTTACAAGAAAGTTCTTATATTCTTGTCAAAAAAGATGTTTCTGGTGTTATTTGGGATAGTTTGATTGTAGGGTAAGGGGATGTAATGTTAGCAACAATTCAGTGTGTTGGTGCAAGTTACGTTATTAGCGGCGAATGATTAAGCTTGGGACCGAGATAGGACCGGTGTGCTAGTACTTCCTGAGTCATAAAATATATTCATTTTCTTCAGGACTATCCAGCCGCTGATGTTAGCCTAGCTCTTTCATTCGGCCTATGTATCAAATATGTCATTAATTCAGCGATAATCAAAAAAATTATGTTGTTTTCAAGATGACCGATTAAATTCCAAGCAATTTAGACATGATTAATCAATTTACAGTTGCTCACTTCCGTGAAATTTCCGATTTTCTTAACTTTTAAGACCACTTGATTGACACTGGTCAAGCTTAACAGATTATCTCTATGATATTCCAATGATCAAAATTTGGCTAAATTGAACCGATAAACTAAATAATGCAGCCGAGATGTACAGAAAATAGTCACATGTTTTAAACTAACTGTTGACATAGATTAAATAACAATGCTTTAAAAAGAAAACCGCGGACCCAATGTTAGGGACATATTATTTTCTTAATACCTAACTATGGCCTGTTGCCTGAATAACTTAGTAAAAATGTTATTGGTCAAATTTTCAATGGAAATGTATAAGTTTCGATTGTATTTTTTCCAAATGGTTAATCTAAACACAAACCAAAGGAACAAACCCTGTGCAGAGTGAATTATTATGTTTCATTATCGAACGGCCAATAAATCATATATGACATTAAGAGATTGTGTTTCAAAACAGTTTTAGCTTAATTTATTTTGTGAAATTTTTTGTTGGAAAAAGCGGATATGCCTTAAATCGTTAAATCAGGGAAAAAAAACCGTACGAAGACTGCATTTAATAAAAAATCGATCGAATGGGACGAAGTTGCTTCCTTGAATAGATCCATATCCCTCGAAAGTTTCTGACTTTATAAAATGAGTTGTATAGCTTTTCGTGATACATACTACCAAATGTTTTATTAATCAATGTCAATTCATAACCAATTTTTAGGAAAACCCATAATCGATTATTGGAATCTCAATATTGTTGCATATTTAACATATGTATTTGTGTAACACCGATGGCGGCCATCTTGGATTTCAAAATAGTCTCAACCTTCCACTGGATACTTGATAAGATCCCCATTATACTTCTTCTCAAAATCTCATGTGATCTGAAAACTGCTCCTATCATCCGGCACTTCAAATCAAGTGCCCACGACTACAATAGGCACATCCGGAAATGTTACGGGTACCCCTGGGGAATTTACGAGTTTTGGACATGAACTTACCAGTCGACGCCGTAAATCACAAAAGGATATAATAACGAGTTCATTGGTACCCAAATCAAGTCCCACATTGCTCATATACACATGGACAAGTTATTGTAACCCTCCGTGATGTAACCAGTGATCCTGAATCATATAATATATTGAATTTAGTAAGAAAGGTCGGATCTCATATTCGGTGGATAAATTCAGGTTTTTATTTTTGATTTGCTGCTTTACAGAAGGCTTGATGTCTTTGTACGTCTTTGAGGCTCATTTTGCATAAATTTTGTTGCAAACGTCCTGTAGAAAAGGTTCTCTGAGAGTTGAATCTGTTCTTCACCCTGCGTGTGGTATTGTGTGATTTATTTTTATACTAAACTGTTCAGCACAAAAGTATCACTTTCACCTAGATGAATAGCAGTGCAGTTGACACCTAACATGACTCTTGTCATTATTTCCATTAGTAACCGTTGGATACCACTTACAACGTGAGAGATGTTCCAGTATAAAAACAGCTTAGCTCAATGGGATTGTTTTAGTTCAACTACAATGAAGCTAACGGTAAGGCGTAATTTTGAAAAATCATAAGCAACGAATCATGAAAACTAGAGTTTTTCAGCTGATTTTAACGTGCATCGCAATCGTTCTTACCAACCAAGTGCAAGGAAAGCTAAAATATGGCTCATCGCCTTTGTTCGAGAACATATTCCTATCGTCCAAATTTGATCAGAAAAAACTGGCCACAGAGTCAGAATCGATTAACTGTTTTCCACCAGCAGATCGGCGACACAAGTATGAATGGGCTGGTGGATTCAATCAAAATCACATCCTAGATGAGTTGGCGAAGAACAACGAAGACACGGAGGAAGATAGTGATACTGAAAGTGACGTGTTTGGGGAAAACACTTTGAACAAACGAAACGATAAACACAGAGAAATTTCGTCAGATTTGTATTCTCAATATTCTTCATCTTGTGCTTGTCAAACCAAGGTTAGTGGAAGTGGACAGAGAATTAGGTGTACTTAAAATAGTTCATTAATGTTTGCCAAATGGTTTAATCGATGTGAAAGTTCAGAAGTTCAGTCCCCAGATTATTTTCAAAGATTATGTTCCTGTTAAGTTTTCTGGACTTTACATGAGAGTAGAGTTAAGACCAAAAGATATTAGGGTGAAACGGGAGGGAGTCTTTTCCCCATATGAACTCTAGGTTAAATTGATTATCACTTTCCGTTTCTGAGACTACAAATCACAAACAATACAAAACAAACAGTTCAAATTGCTAACCAATGGATGCTCCAGCGGAGCAAACGATTCTTGGAAATTTCACGCCTGAAGTCCTAATAGTATTTAAGGTTTGTGCTCAGAAAACTTCGCAGTGATAGGGACTTGATCCCGTATGTCCTTAAGCATTCACAGTTTCCAATAATTACAATAAATAGTAACTGTTTTTTTTTTTCGATTTCAATCCTTGTTCATTTCAAGACTCGTGGTTCGATCGTTTTTTTTTGCAGATAGTAACTCCCTCAAAAATCATTATTTTATTCTCAATAACTAAGAACTCATTCGCAAAACGGATATTAGCATTATTTATATAAAAAGTTTGTGGTTTCTTCAGTTTAAAGTAATTGTGATAAATGGTGACGTTTTCGAACAATCAGGTGACATCAGAAATGTCCGTTTTAAGTTTGAAAATAGTCGAGCCATGTCGACGTACGTGACTACCGGCTGAACCGATTGCCATCGGTCAATTTATTCGAAAATTGTGAATTATGAGAGTAATAAGTGGTTCCTCAAAGGGAATTGAATTTTAAACAAAAACTCAAAGTGAGAAACATTTATTATTATGTACGTGTGAGCTATGCATTCATACATTATCTATCATGTGCCATTCTTTAGTGCTCAGTGTCACAGACTGGGACATTGTTATTCGCGTTAAAGTCCTATTTTCGATTTCGGCCAAATGACACCGTGATGGGTTTTTTCGGCAAAGTTGTATATTTTCTATGTTAAAATTTTGATGATAACAATCAACATTCCAAAGGTTCCATTCTCAAAAAATGTTAACGGTTTTTATACTTTCTTGAACACAATTTTGTATTTTTATTGAATATTTCATACTTTGACAAATGCACTTTTACCCAAACATGTTCGAAATCCTTACATTTTTCTGCTGTGATGATTTCTGAATTGAAATTTCTGGAAATGGCAATGAGTACACCCCCTCCTGATTTCTTTTCAGACTGATGAAAGTTACGGTCATCCCTAAGAACATTGTAATTATTACCAAAAACTTCTTCACTTTCAACACTTTAATCCCAACTGGTTTCATTTGCCAGAATTATTGGGAAGCAACAATACAAAATTTTGTTGTGGATTTCTTTAATCTTAGCGGAACCTTTCATTCGATTGAAATTTTGGCAATACACCACAATCTCAGTTCCTATTTGTGTCTGAGGTGAAGTAGTTTGTTTGGTCGAGTCAGTAAAATTTATGTAATTAAAACTAGTCAAGTCTTCAAAAAGGGCAGTTTCTGCTAGATCCTCGCCTTTCTCCAAAGGGTTCGTCAATTCCGTAGAAAACCTGGAAGCCTGTTTGCACATGCTATACACGATGTAGCTGCGGAGCTCCCCGGATCCATCCAGTTTGGTGAGCGTGCTGCGTCGGTGCGTCGGGTACGGGTTTAAAATTTCACCTCGTTGAAATTGAATCGGCGGCCTCCCCGAAGCCATCCAGTGGGGCAAGCGCGCTGGGTCGGGACGTGGTACCGGGCACGGGTTTTGAATTTCGCTCCGTTAAAATTGTATCGGTGGTCTAGAGAACCGATCTTTCGCTGCTGCAAGAAGCTCTCTATCAGGGAGAAGTTCGTTGATAACGTGTTTGTGATTGTTGCTGCGATTGTTGTCAAGGGGGTTGGTATGGTTGGTGCTTCTATAGTTGATGTGGTTATAGCTACTGTTGCTGTTGCTGTTATTATGCGCCCTTCGTTGTTGCTTCCTACGTTTTCTAGCCTTGTCAGCAATTTTGTTTTGTTTATTGCGGCGCGACTGCAGGTATCATACTCTGTCCAGTCAGCTCTCCACACCTTTCTTGTACCCAGAAGTCGGCAACCAGAGTATTTTTTTCGGGTCAACTCAACTTCAAAACTGAGGTAATCAGGTGTGGGAGGGACGGGAGCAGTGCATCGGACGGAGGCTATGTTCGCTGACAATGATTTCAGCTTATGTACAGTTCCAATACTGGATTCGATGTCATCGTGTAGTTTGAAGCGATTTCCATGGACAGCTGCTGTAGGTGATTCAATTCCTCGCATGTGTTGCGCAGGTCGTTGGATAAATTTGACGTTACTGAATTCAATGACGCAGACGTGCATTCTTTTGATGCCAGCACAGCCGTATCAAAAAGCGATGTAACATGATTTTTTAGAGAAGAAACACTGCCAGCTACGGTACTGTTTTTGTTAGAAAGCTCAATTTTCATTTCTTGCAGTAAAACTTCCAAACGATGCGTCACCTCGGTATTGGAATGTATTTGCTCTGTAAGCTGTTTTTGCTGTTCCACGATACGATAAAAATCTAGATTAGCTTATACGAGGTCTTGACATGATTCTCAGCATGGCATAAGGTACGCACTAAAATCTACTTTTCTGTTCATCACTGTGCTTCGTAGCGAATTCCGTTGCACTAATACACCCACGCAGGCTGCATGAAAAACTCGTGGGCAACCAGTATACTTCCACATAAGCAAATCCGTGGCAGAGTCCAATGAGCAAATTTCACACTTCATATCCATATCGATTAAACTAACAACAGTTAACGTCCCGTGTAAAACGAACAGCGAAAATGAAACGCCCGCAAAAAAAAAAAATAAAGCACGCGGTCAGGAACGATTAAAAACTCGTCTAAACTGTAAGAGCAGCAATGACAAAAAAAAATTTATTCAAATCGGAATCAATTGCATTTTTGTCCATTCGGAGTCCAGCAACTCCTCGCTGCTCAGAGTACTTGTTCTTATCTGCTGTTGCTTGCTGATTCTGTTCCGGAGATTGCTGTAGAACCGTTGAACATACCCAACCGCACGGACCAGTCTTCTCCATTTGGAAAATCGTTCAAACTGTTGTCCCCTCTGATTCAGCTCGATGATGAACCGAAACGGTCGCTCGCATTTCTTCGTTGGTAACCAATTCGTTGTTTTTTTCTGGCCACTCCGATTCATATTTATGGAAAAACTCGGGCCTTGTATCTATCTACTACTATTGCCTGCTTTTGGGTAATTTCCCCACTTTGCACTATGGTACGAATGGCTAAATTTCGCGACAAAAATCGATAACTCGAAAACCATTTACTTTAGACAAATGATGTCTTTGGGAGATTTACTTTAATATATAAGATCTATCTTCTGGAAAGGTATTTTCCAGAATACCTTTCTGCAAATGGATAGAATATTACTGATTACTATATTGATGGATTTCTTTAGCCTTGCCCCAGTCTAGGCACGGAAATCTGTGTAAGTGCCACTTTGGTCTTCAATGATACGAGGTTACACCGGACAGTCCCTCGATCCACATGCGAAAATAGGTCACTGCGGTCTAGGCTGCCATCCACGAACACATGTAGCTCTAAAGCTTATATTACCACTGGAGTATAACCCAGAAAATAACAGCGATCAATACGCAACTGTGCCATATCACTAAGCGAGACGACCCATCGTTGCCATGATGGGAAGACTTCATTCGGTATCCTTTCATCACAGTCGGTATTCGTTCGCCACAGTTCTTGCACTAATACCTTGCCATGAACGACGTAGTTTGACACCAACCCAAGACGATCAAATATACTCATTATAAGGCTCAGCAATTCACTTTTGGTAGGGTACATGTTCCCACCTAGAAGTCGATCCAAATCCTTGCGGTATTAAATAGCGAAAGAGAACACGTCATCTTGCGGTATCATGCCCAAAATGGAACTACAGCCTTTTTCCATCACACAGCTTTTCGTTGTTCCTGAAGGATCTACACCAAGCTTCTACACTACTTCGTAAACTACGCAGAACATAGGCATAAAACAGCTGGTAAATACTGCAGAAGATCTGATCCTTTGTGAAGGACTGCGTTCAACGAAACTCCCTTGACTGAGGCTGCGAGATCCCACACGATGCGCAACTTTTCGGGCTTCTTAGGGTTGGTCACCACATCTGATGGTAAATACCATGCCTGGCTTGGCACAATTTGCTCCAGTTCTTGTTCTGTTGCTTTTTGAGCAAACCCTTTCGTAATGTAGTCGATCATATGCTGTCGCACATTTTCGTAAACCGTTGGTTTCTTGGACAGTCGGTTTTAGAGACACCGTAGCCTCCTCTCTGCTATCGGTCTGCTGACAGGAAACTCCAGTAAGGTGCAGTTATTAGAATCCACAAATGTCCACCGCCATGACCGATGTGCGTCCACCGTCAAGTTTTTGACGTTTTCGCGTTCCAAATTCTGATCATATTATTGCTGGCGATGTCCTCTAGAAAGTTGATCCATTTAGAAAAAGCTATAGTTCAGGAACATGTGTTGTTTGTTGTGGTAATCATAAACATGTCGTATGCACCATTTTCTACAGGGCTAGGTTACATGGGGGCGACCCCACCGTAGTGGTCAACATTCATAACTATCACGCTAGAGGTTAAAAATCTCGAGAATAGAGAATTGAAAATAATAATTTTAAATTGTATACATAAACACTAATTTGAGAGAGGTGCGATTACTAACAAAAATAATGTGAAAAAATAGGTTATATTTTCAGAGACTATTCTTTGAAAATAGCAAATATGGGCATTATTTTTCAACGTGATTAGATTGGAACATCTATCCCCATGATTAAGTAAAAAAAAATCAAAAACAAAATACTTATGATACTATTTCGATACTATCATACATAAGTTTGAAAAACTTATATGTATGTATATATATCAAAATATATCAAAATTTCAGAAAATCGTAATTACATGTTCGATGATTGTACTACAGCACATCGATCAGGTCATGTTTTGTTAATAACTGATTACTACTTTCTTTTCTTTTTCAGTATGAACTTCTGGACCTGGGATACACACATTTTCCACGATACATTGTAAATGCCATCTGCCAGAATCGGAACGTCAACAGTCGGAAATGCTGGCGTGGATCCCGTTGTAAAGAAATTCCTTACAAAGTACGTGTGTTGACAAAACGCACAGAAGATGAATCAAGTGAACATGACCACCATTCCACCCTGCTTCCGGAGCCTTTACGCGATATATGGCGATTTAAGACCGTAACAATAGCTGCAGCTTGTCAATGTTCCATATAGATGTGGTTAATTTAAATTTTGAATACGGTCTATAAATAATCAACCTAATAAAAATAAATTAAATACAAAGCAAATATAATAAAACATGTGTAAAGAGCAATAAAATGAATAAACATGTTTTTGAAAACACTATTACATTTAGCGACAGGGGTTTTTCAAATCGTCTCCTAAGGTAAAGATTGAGGAATACGTGGAAAATCGGGAGGAAAGGGATGGGCCGTAGACTTAATTCCGAATTTCTGCCCAGCAAGCAGAAACGGTCATCAAGCTTCGTTGTTTCGCAACATCAACTTCCACACGGAAACGAATCCATTACCGTAATCATGAGCAAAGAGTAATGAAGCAAATTATTTTATTATATTTTATGAATTCATTTGAGGTTTGGGAAAGATCTTTTGAGGTATGGGAACAGATAATAGTCCGAGGGAGCCAAATCGGGTGAATTGCAAGTGCAGCAATAAGTCCTTGATTTTAGCCGTGGTTGTGATGCTTTTGTGCGCCAGCGCATTGTCTTGCAAAAACAAAATTGTTTTTCTCTTCATATGAGGCCGTTTTGCAGCGACTTTGGCCTTCAATCGCTCCAATAATGCACAGTAATACTCGCTGTTGATGGTGTTATTCTTTTAGTATGTATGCCATAACAATCCCAGAAAACCGACGCCAAAATCTGTCCGACCCATTCAACCATCCTAGGCCACTTCGGAGTACTCGTACCGGCTTCAGTCCATTGCCGGGCACTCATTCTGTTCGCTGGTGTGTAATAGTGGATCCAGGTTTCATCAACAGTTACCAATCGACGCCAAAAGCCCTTTCGATTCCGCATCAGCAAGTCTAAACACTGTTTCCAAGTGCTCTCGCGTTCGTGTTTTTGGTCAGGAGTGAGCATGCGTGGTACCCAGCGGCAGGATAACTTTTTCATATGCAGAATCTCGCCCAAAATATGGCTCACTAATCTTCACTTTCCGGTCACTCAACACCATTTCATGAACTTTTTGACATTGTCCTCTGTAACCGCATCGGAGGGCCTTGATCGATAGTGGAGTTGCAGCCACCACGAAACTCTCGAAACCAACATTTAACGGTGTAATCTGACGGAGTATTTGCCTCATAATACAAATCCAACTTTTCTTTTGTTTCCTTCGCCGTTTTGCCTCTGAATAAATAATGTGTTATGAGAGAACGAGAATCGTTTTTATACATATTCAACATGATGCCAAACACGTCAACAACAATCAACTGTCAAAACAAAACTAAGGGCAGTATCGCACTGAAATTTGACATTTTTGATCCATGAAAAATCTCCCATGCAGGGGGGTCTTGGAAATTTACGAAATTGATTTTTTTTATGCCAAATGTTGAAATGAGGACATGTGGTTTCGATCACCTTCGAATACCTGGCCGACTTTCGTGACCAACAGCGTATCGGAAATACAACAGTATACCGAAGGCTGCTAATGCAAGTATGTTCCCGGAGTCGCAAATCCCGCTGACTTGGTATCACGCGGCATGTCCGTCACGGAATTCATCCACAGCGAACTTTGGTAAAGTTGACCAAGCTGGTTAGCGGGTCCGCGGCAAAATTGGCCAAAAACCATACCCCCAAAGGTGTCCGACGAAGCACTGGAAATAAAAACTACTGTCGCAGTCGTTCAAGTGTCGCCGTCCGTTCATTCGTTTTTCCTCCGCTGGTTCTCCTACAGCCGTCTTCTTCACGTCACCGGAAATATAATGCGCTTCGTCACCAACACCCGATTGAAAGTCCGTACAAAGCCTTAAACAATACCTCCATCCAGTTGTATAGCCCTCTCAGTGGTTGAGATCACAAGATGCCACAATAATTCTCGCTAGGCCAGGAAAATGGTTACGCCCCGGAAATTAAACAATTGAGAGAAGAGAAAACCATTTCTTAACAGTCGCACATCCATAACATGGGCCCATTTTACGACCCAGATTGGCATCCTAATATATATAGATAAATTGAAAAATAAACCTCAAATTTGTTAAAAATTTAGCACGCATTCTTATTTACAAACATATAGCCGAAAACAATGGTTGGTGAAACTCATGGTGGAGCTACGTTGGCCAATCAAAGCAATGTTAAAATAAGATTCAGAGACAGCGCATCTTTTGTTCTTCAAAGCTCTTGATATAAGGTAGTTAAAAGTTTGCGGAAATTAGTCCGCTGCGGAAGTAGTACGCCACCCTACTGTTGTTTTTAGCAGCTTAGGGTGAACCTGGTGGTATGACCCATCTAAAT
The DNA here is from genome assembly GCA_024533555.2 of Aedes koreicus. Classification (NCBI taxonomy): domain Eukaryota; kingdom Metazoa; phylum Arthropoda; class Insecta; order Diptera; family Culicidae; genus Aedes; species Aedes koreicus. The sequence continues at coordinate 165,892 of JAHHFK020005043.1, read as the reverse complement.
CTCAATCTTAGACGGGCAAAAAATCTCATGTTAGCGAATCCATCTTTGGAAAAATCTTGTTCCAACTCTTGCATCTAATTACATCTTCTAGCATCGCCCTCCATCTTTCGCAGGAAATCTTTAAAATCATCATCAGTCTTCTCTCTATCTACTAAGCGTGCGCGCATCTCAAACCTGCAACTCTACTGTCTGTTATCCCGGTAAATGCTCAGTAGCAAGAGACCTCTCGAGCTGGGTCTCAAGGTCGACTTACTGCTGGGTAATCTGGTGGGGCATCGCGATCAACGTGTGCGATTAACCAGATTATAATTTAAAAACTGCGATTCAAGATGTGCTATGATTCAAGATGGAGGATTTATTGAAAGAACTATTGTTGGGTGGGTTTGGTGGTAAATTACTATTATCGTGGGTGTGGTGTAAAGTGGGTGGTTTTTATTCTTCTACGAACGTACCGGTACTGACTGATGTTGATGATGATGATGATTTGGGACTGCTTCGACAACATTGGGCGAGCGCTCGCTGCGGCATGGCGGAACTATCGTGCCACGGACTGTCCTGATGCGGTTAGTGATGCGGAGTCAAAATTGGGTGTGTGGTGGTGTGAGGAAGCGATTTCGTTGGCGCACGAAATATCTATATTTCCTCCCAGGCGTCGTCCCTCATAGGTTCATCTGCAGAGCCCAGACAAAGCCGTAGTGATTCTGCCGAGAGGGGGAGTCTCCTTAATGGTTAGGGAGGATTCCCGAGACAAATCGCTTCCTGGCAATTGTTGGCCAGAGGAAGCGAATATCCTTTGCTTTTAGACTTAGCGGGGTCACTAAGCCGTATTGCGTGCGCTTCGGTTCACCTCGTCAACGGACAACATGGCAGAGTCTACCAAAAAAGTAACACCAAAAATGGTTGATTATTTGTGCATCCTATGACCTCTGAACCTTCGCTTTTCTATTTCTTCCTTCTATGTCTCATTCTAAGGAACCAATTTTCCATTTCCAGCCTGAATCATCTTCCAGTAGTTACACCCACTTACTTGAAACCTGTCCTGACTTAACTGTTATGTTTAAATTTCATACAAATCCCTTAACAAATAACATTACTGAACATATTTACATAACCCTACTACTTTCTCTTTTTTTTTTGAAACACTATCTAAAAAAAATTTGAGCGTATTAGAAGAACGATTGTAAATGGGAAACTAGTAGAATTTAAAATTAACACTTTTCATTTGATCACTTCTAAAAAAATAAAAAATAAACATTGAAACACTTTTTTTAAATTATCACTAGTAAACGCGAGCAAATTCCTTCAAATTTCTCTAGTGGAATTTAATTTAATTCATGGTAATTTTAAATTCTCCTAGTTTCCCAATAACCCTACTAACCAACACCAAACAAATGTATAAGGACGTAACAGTACATTAAAAATAATTAGCACAAATTAAAAATCACATAAATGCTGTAACGAACGGTTACAAAACCGCTGATTAAAAAAATCGTTGCATCTCAGATCAAAAATCTCAGAATGAAAAAACTCTTGTTCTTTGATTTTCCTTAAGCATTTTTACATGTATTGATTCTTAATTTGGAAAACCGTCTTGATTTCTTGAATTCGAGGAAGGAAGGAAGTTTCGAGATTCTCTGGCTCAATGATTCCCGCAATTTAATTCGCAGTAACATATCATCTGTGTCCCACCTGTAATTTTTTTTGCGTTTTTTGGATGACTTAACTTTTTTTTTATTCAGAATTACCTTGAATAATTTCACTTTGCTTTATGTAATGTCATTCACCCTAAGCCTACTGTATGTTACAAACTAAAGGATGGAACGGTCAAAACTTGGTCGACTCAAATATGAAGAAGTTTTATTTAATTATTCCTACGCTGACTTGGCAAAATCACTTAATATTGCCAAATCAACCGTGACGACTACCAGGAAGCCAGGAACAGGAGGAAACCGAAACCAGGAAGCCGCAGTGACCGGAAGAATAGTGGCCAGCATTTTCAAACGCAATCCCAACCTTCTCATCAGAGATATCGGAAACAAATAGGGAAAGTACCACACAACAGTGCAAAGAGCAAAGAAACGAGCCGGACTGTCAACTTATAAGGTTATAGTGACACCAAATTGAGATGATAAGCAAAACACAACAGCCAAAGGAAGTGCGCGTAAGCTGTACACGAGTTTGATGACCAAGTTTGATTGCGTCGTAATGGACGATGAAGCATACGTCAAGGCTGATTTCTAGCAGCTCCCAGATCAAAAGTTTTAGACGGCTATTGGAAAAGGAAAGGTTCAAGATAAGGTTAAGCAGAAAAATTGTCAAAGTTCCCGAAACAATACTTGGTTTGGCAGGCGATTTGCACCTGTGGGCTAAAAAGCGAATGTTTCGTGACAACTGGCACTGTCTACCAGGATATGTATGTAAAGGAATGCTTGCAAAAACGCTGATTGCCTTTCTTGAAGAAATATTGTTGTTCCGTGCTGTTTTGGCCAGACCTCGCTTCTTGCCACTACGGAAAAATGGCTCAGGAATGGTATACCGCCAATAGTGTGCAAATCGTACCCAAGGGGAAAAACCCCCCAAACTAGCCGGAACTGCACCCAATTGAAAAATATTGGGCAATCGTAAAGAGAAATCTCAAGAGAACTCAAAAAACAGTTGGAAGTGAAAAACAGCTCAAGGCAAATTGGCGTTCAGCATCAAATAAGGTGGATATAACAGCGGTACAAAACTTCATACAAGGTGTGAAACGTAAAGCCCGACAGTGTGCATTTGGAAAATCGGAAGAATAATCAAATAATTTTCTTGTGTTTTGTAGAAGATGAACTTCAAAAAGAAATAAAGATTGATCATTTATATAATAAACTAATCAGTGTGCACTTAATCATGTTTGACCAATTTTTGATCGTTACACCCTTTATGTTGTGAGTAATTTTTTTTAATTTATTGGTTATCACTAGGACATTAAATTAAATAGAAATTTTATATCGAAAGCTACTATGAAAATTTCTTATAATTTCGTTCAAAATAATCACAAAACGATTTACATTAACATTCTATGCGATTCATGGTTGCTTTATCTAGACTTTTTGCTAGTTGGTCGGGAATCATTTTCATCAGGCTGGCTACCAACATTTTTATGACGTGCGCAGCCCACCGAAGCCGACCAACTTTTATGGATGGATGCGATCCAAGCAATTAATTCATAATTGATTTACTTATTTAGCATTTCATCTGCTTTACGTCTGAATGAAATGCATTGCGGATGGAGCAAATCCCATTTTTGGATTTTACATAGGTATAATATAAACAGCTGTTTACATTATTCGTTTTCTACGCTGGCGCCATTAGCCAAAGTGGGATTTGAAAGACTTTACATTAAGTTCATATGGCAGCAAACCTGAATTGAAATAGGGTAGCCTCGATGTTGATTAATACGAAAAGTGAGAAGTGAGCATTGCGGTTAGCATAAACATCAGTGAAAAACACAGAGAGAGCACATAGAATGACATTTGACACAAGGGACACAGATGCACTTCGTGTGACCCACTGAAGGAAGTGAGCATAGAGTCTTAGAGGTGAGCGAAAACAAAACATCTTTTGCTCTTTATGCTCAGCATAGAGGATTTCTCTCGTTCCCTCTCATGGCCGTTCTTTATGCTGCTCAATTTTCGTTCGCCTCGTATAGATATGCTCCGTAGTATGCTGCCAGGATCAAGAACGAAAACAAGGGTGTGACCGAGAGCAGAAAATATGTTTTCCTCTTCATTTTTGTGAAAGAAAAAGTGGAAAATTTAGCCTTCTTGCCACTTACAGTGTCCTAATTAATAGCACAAAAAGTGTGTAATAGTGCACCGAGTGCCAGAAACATGGAGTACGGACTTAATTAGTGCTGGAAGTACCATTAATCGCGTTTAAAGCATAAATACACGAATAAAAATCAAGTGAAGGATGACTTAAACCGAGTGGGCGCTCTTCCCAGGCGAATGAGACTTTTTCCTCTTCGTCACCACACGTCCTGGCCCTGATCCTGGCCCTGACGTCCTTGTTCTTTCCTTTCCCCTTTATAGCAAAAGTATTGATGGTTGTGCAAAGAATGGAGATGTTTGCCGATTGGAATCAATCGCTGCATGAGCGATGAAAATGTGAAGCATTAAGGGAACAGTGTATACCTCTAGAGCCCAGTTTGCATAATTGAAGACAGGAAAATCGGAGTGTGCAAAGTTGAATCATTCATCAGCGGCAAGAGGCCGAGTGTTATTTAGTGTGAGTGCGTGTGTGATTTCGCTGGTGCCATGCAGGGTTCTACTCCGCCTATAATGGGATATCCCGAAGATGACGATCAATACAAGGTGCCACTAATCGCCAAACTTCTACATGCATTACCTCATTACAACATTACGTTTCACCGGATTAACAATACTTTTCGACCATCAAATGAAGTCTACCTGGAGGTATGTTTTCAACAACTGTATGATTGTGAATTTGAATCAAAGCTCGGCAATCTATTTTGTGTTACTCATCTGTGAAAAGAGAATAGACATTGCAAGAGAGATGTCAATGATCTGATAGGTCTTATCGTATATAAGTTTGTGTGAATATATGCATACCTTAAATGCGTGCATAAAACATGTCCAGGTATATTTTTACATTTAGTCTCCATAGACCTCAATAATTTTGGAAACTTACCATATCAATGTTTTAACAGATAATTATGTTGCAGAGAACATGCATAAATATAGTACAGATTAACTTTATACCTTTAAATCACTTGTCCATAGACTAAAACTGCAGGAAAAATCATCATATTAAAACTTTGTTCACGTACTGGACGAGCTTCTATCTATCGTAAGATTAATTTCAAAGCAACCACATCGTAAATTTAATAACCCAAATAAGGGAATTGGCTTTCCTTTCAGTTGAATTTATTACTCTTTATTTTTGGGTCGACTATTTTTAAACCACTCATTAATTCAAGGAAGCATCAAATTAACTTACAATTCAGCTATGTTTCACAACCGCATGCATACCAGAAGTTTAAGATAAGAGTACCGATAGATTTGGTCGATTAGGTCGAGATTAGCATTGTCGGAATATTTCTTTAATACACAGTTGGAAAGAATAATGTACTTTTCTGCATTATCTTATGCACATACATTGAATGCTAGATTTTGCATAAATTCATGGGATATTTCATGTTAAATTAAGCCAGATATCAACCAAATCAGGTCTGTTGTACGAAAAATTGCAAACAATTTCGTTGTTTACGCTTGCTTTGGCTTACAGTTGAACGAGGGGAAACATTACGAGTCTGGTAAAATTCTTTGTTTTCTGATCAATAATTGTCACAGAAGATGTTAAATAAATTATCATTCGTTTAACTCGAAGTATACAAACTGAAAACTACTTATAAAATTATATTTGTAATTGTTGTTGGACGAACTGATTTCCAAATGCAGCATTTTGATTTTTTTGTACATCCAAAAATATTGCACAAAATAATAATTTTGAATTTTCACAATATCTTTTAAGACTGAGAAAGCCGCCCTCAATGGTACTGCCAATTATTTCCACACAGCAATAAAAATGAATTTTAACAGACGCGTAAAATTTCCCCTCGTCCACTTGTAAGTCAAAGCAAGCGTAACCAATGAAATCGCTTGCAATCTAGATTCAGGCGACAACAGACTAGATTCAGGCATTATCTGACTTATGTCTAAGAGAAATATCCCATGAACTTATGCCTAATCTAGCATTCCATTTATGTGCATGAGATAACGCAGAAATCAACATGTTTCTTTCAAACTGTTCAGTCGTTCACCATAACCAAAAAGGTTGCAAGAAATTGTACCGTAGCCCTATAATAATTCAAAAGACACACAATAGTGAAGTCCGTAAATCAAAGTAAATTTTTCAGTAAATTATTCACTACCAAAATATCATGTAAATTTCGGTGCCCTATGACCGACACATGCAAGCGTCTTTTATAACACAAGAACGAGTTGAAAGAGAAGAGAAAATAAATTCAATCAACCTTTTGTCAACGAATCTTTGTTTACGTTCTCCGACTTTCTACAAAGATGAATAACGTCTCGAGTAAAATCATTTCTTAGTTTGTAGATTTCTCAAACTAATGTGTGCTATACAATAAAACGGGACATCCATCCTAAACCGCTTTTTTTAATTGAACATACCAGCACAAGACGTATGGAATATACTCTTGTGACTTTCAGTTATGAGGACTGTATATGCAGCTTATAAAATTGAATACAATGTAATTGTAATATTTTGCTCAATCCTAGTTTCTTTCAATAAACCTAGTGACACGCTTTGTACAATATGTTGTGGCAACTTTTATGTGACTTATTTAAGTTATAACGTAAGCGAGTTACATAATTTAGTCACAATAAGTTGTAGCCAGCCACATGTGATAGAATTGTGTTACCTGGCAAATTAAGCAGTCGAGCACTGAACACCGAAAAAGTCTTTAATTCGCAGATGAGATAGGCCTATCGTAATTTGCTCGCGTTTAGCAGTGATAGTTGGAAAAAGTGTTTCAGTAGATTTTCAGTTCACTACAGTTTTTTTTTTAAAGTTAACAAGTGAAGTGTTAGTTTAAGTTTTCCTTTTTTTTTCACAGTCAGTAGGACAATTGAAGGCCTCACAAGCCAAAGGGGATGACGGATGATGGAAAACTGGTCAGAATTATGTAAAGTATGCCAACGGAGCTTCAAACTAACTAAGGGAAGGCTTCTCAGTCTTCACTTCACTTTAAAAAAAAAACACTTTTTATAAGAACACTTTTACTACCGTATCATTCGTAGAACGATTTTTATTGATAAACTAGGAAAATTGTAATTAACACTACACTTGATTACTTTAAAAAAAAATGATAAATAAAAAATTGAAACAGTTTTTCGAACTAAAGGCAGACTAAAAGTAAATTGGTTCGCACACAAAGACCTGTAATTCGTGATTCAATAAGATTAAAAAGTCCATAAATGGTTGCTTTACAGTACTTTTATTAAAACTTCAAAGTTACAACATTCGATGGTTACATTTCTTCAGTTCAAACGAAATCTCAAACCTTCCTCCGAATTCCATCACCAGGAGAACTTTCTCGAAGATTTCATTCTTCGAGCTCATGAGATGGTTGAGATTCAAAGGTTCAAAAAAAGTATTTATCAAAAGCACCTGGTGAAGCCATAGATCATCAAAAGAATTTTCCCAAAGATTCGAGGTATAGAAATTAAAAAAAAAAAACATTTTTCCTGGTTGGCTTGGTAACGGTCTTAGGGCACTTCTAGAATGACCATGGTAGTCAAAACTATCTAAATAAAAATCTGTTATCATTTAAGTTATATCCAGAGAGGCCATTTCTAATCATTTCAATAAAAACAAGTCTTAGACAGTGAAATACTGGATCAATATGTCAGTTCGCCATATGTTAATACACCAACTTTACACAATAATTGAAATTTTCAATTATTTATTTATGCATGCAGTTGATCTCAGATCAAAAATGCATAAACTCAGGACAGTTGAAAATTACTTGAGATGTCTTCAATTTGTGTTCAATTAAAGTCACTTGTCATTTTCAAATCCTACAATTTTATTTACGACTGTATATTAATCTTTTTAAATGCTTCAATTATGTGCATGAAAGTTAATTGAAATTGTGGAATTGTGTATCAGTTGTGAACAAATATTTGATGATGTGATGTGATGTAATAAGCCCACCATCAGTGCAACTGCAACTGGGCTTATGTCTATTTGTTGTAGCAGGGTCACTCGACCGGATTGAGGACTCCACAAACCATTGACCAGTCAAAAAATCCTGTTCACATAGATAAAATAAAAATATATAAAGAATAACAAGAACAAGAAAAAAAGAAAACAGTGGACCCAATGTTAGGGACAAATTTTTTTCTATGTTCCCAACTATGGCCTGTTGTCTGGATAACTTAGTACAAATGTTGTGGTTGGACGAATTTCATGCCAACTCGTCCTCGTGATTGGCAGCACCCTCTCAGAATCCAATGAAACATTGTGGGTGTGCAGACTATGTCTTTTCAAGCAACTTTGCATACATTGTTTTTTAAAAATTTATCTAGAATGCCACTTGAAAAGAGCTTAAGTTTTTTGATCGATTTTTTTTAAATCAACATAACTCAAAAAGGACAAGACTTACAAAAAAGTGATTTCTAGAAAATCGTCTTAACTTTTATGAAAAAAATAAAAAAATTTAAATCGATTCCTACACGCTAAAAAAAATATTTTAAAATTTAAAGTCAATTTTCACAAAATGGCTATCTTAGAATTTTTTTTCTTAATAAAGGCAATATAATTGTCAAAGACTTCACCATACATTGCAAAATGGGCACTTTTAACGAAAAAAAGTTTTTCCAACAACAACTTTTTCATGTCCTATTTTTACCGTGTATCACGCAAACTCGTCTAGTTGTGGTATTCAACACCCCTATAGAATCCAATAAAATTTAGCAGTCATAAAGAATTGAATGTATTGAACATCTTTACAAAAAACAATAATCATCTAGACTAACATTTAAAAAGGGTCAAAAACATTATATTTCCCTTTACATCAGTAAAACAGAACCAAACGTGTACGTTTAAGTAAAAGTGATTCATCTGCTTGTTTGGATATTCCTATTTTTAGGGGCGATTCAAATATGGCTTCGGGGGGGAAGGGCCGGAAGGAAGGTCCAGATTTGTTACAGTACGTTTAAAAGGTATGGGAAAAATTGTGATAGAGGGGGCTAATAAATCTAAAAAAATAGCGGACGTCATATTTGAACCGTCTTAATGAAATGAAACACACCCTTTTTTTTTTTTAATCTTTATTTTACGTCGGCCTATTTCCTCACATGGTGACAATCACCGACGCCAGGAAGACGACTCCACCACCTGGACCCTACCTAACGACTCATGAATATGAACCGCGATCCCCTCCCTCCCCCCCCATGCATCAAGCCTTATCAAATTTGAAAATTCTAATTTGATAAAACTTGATGCATATCCATTTAAAGACGATTCAAATATGACGTTATATGAATTTTCGAAATACTGTTTATGTCAATGAAGATTCATAGGTTTTTGCTAGATAGGGATTTTATTTTATTTATTTCTTATATGTACATTTTCACGTATTAGTAATTAACATAGTTTCATATATTTAATTTAAAAATCTTGCACAAACAAAGAAAATTTCTTTGGATTATCCATTGAATCAGAAAACATTTTAGCTGAAATAGGTAAAAAGCAATGAACTTTAGTACCAGGTATTGTCTTTACGTGGCAATATAACTCCTCAAGTTCTTCTGACATTTTTACATACTGTTCAGCTGATATGAAGCAGAAATTCAGTTTTGTAATACTTTAATTTGTCTGTTCAACTGCCCAGTCATTCAGTTCCCGAAGAGTTTTGATTGTGTTTCCATAATCTTGAGTACTCTCAAGCGAATGGCAAAGAGATGCTTGCTCTCTTTGCCATCCGCTTGAGAGTACCACCAATAGCATCACATGGAACTTTCACATGAGACGTTGCAAAGAAGTGCCATTCTGCTCCCAATCCATACTTGGACTTGAAATTGCACAAGCTGGCAAAGTTCTTTTTGTTCTTGTTATGGGCCGCTGCTCCATCTGACATAAAAATAATGTTTGAGCAATATATTGAATTTTGTTTAATTGAAATCTAGCAATTTTTATATAAACAACTGAACTGGTCAATACTTCAGATATTATGATAAAGCTTTTGTTTTCCAATTTATCGTCTTTGTTGTAATATACTTCAAAGTCTTGGTAATAAACAGGATCAACCACCTGATTTAATTGTATTATCACTAAAGTTTTAAAAAAAATATAATTTATAAATAAGCCCTTTCCAAATGGTAGCCTTGATTTTTCAAACATTCAAAGACCCTTACAAAATCCAAATTGCCATTATAATTAAATTTAATTGGCTTCTGTGAGGTTTTAGGACCAAATTATAAGACGAGTTAGCGCGATACACGGTAAAATAGGACATGAAAAATTTTTTTGTTAGAAAAACTTTTTTTCCTTAAAAGTGCCCATCTCATGATGTATGGTGAGCTTTTGGATAATAATATTGCCTTAATTAAAAAAAAATTTTGTCGAAGTCTAAGTTAGCCATTTTTTGCAAATTGTTTTTAAATTTTAAAATATTTTTTTTAGCGTGTAAGAATCGATTTTACAATTCCACTCATACATCACTTTTACAAAAAAGTCTTGTCCTTTTTTAGTCAAAAAAGTTGTTGTTAGAAAAACTTAAAAAATGACATAAAAAATGTGCTGTTAGAAAAACATTTTCTCCTTAAAAGTGCCCATCTTGCACTGTACGGTAAACTTTTAGACAATTATATTGCCTTTATTTAAAAAAAAATCGTCCAATTCTAAGATAGCCATTTTTTGCATATTGACTTTAAATTTTAAAATGTTTGTTTTAGCGTGTAAAAATCGATTTCACAATTTTTACAGTTTTGTTCATAAAAGTTAAGACGATTTTCTAGAAGTCACTCATATGTCACTTTTTTGTAAGTCTTGTCCCTTTTGAGTTATGTTGATTTAAAAAAAAGCTATTAAAAAACTTAAGCCCGTTTCAAATGGCAGTCTAGATAATTTTTTAAATACAAAGTATGCAAAGTTGCATGAAAAGACATAGTCTACACACCCATAAAGTTTCATTGGATTCTGAGAGGGTGCTACCAAACACTGGATGAGTTGGCGTGAAATTCGTCTAGAAGATGTTTCTACAACGACGGCAGCCCCATTCTTTCTCTATTTACTATTATTTCTATTGACAAACCACTCGAAAGCTCTTTATAGGGGATTCCGATAAGAGGTTCGACCAAAATTAAAAGAATAATGTCAAGTTTACGAAGCATTGTCTAGCAATTTCATCCCTTTGTGCAACCTATCGCGTGCGCATGAGTTTGTACATACGTGCAAAACGCGAGATGTAACTTCATTCATCGAACGTGTGCCGAACGTAATAAAATTTATTGTTTTTTTTTATCATTCTTTTCAATGACTGCCTCCTTTCTGCTGTCTCATGTTGCTTGTAAATTTTCTCTCATTTGTTCAGAGTTTGGGAATACTAGGATCGATACCAGCCGCATTGTTAATAGTATCACTTTTCGGGCTTCTTCTGTACCTCCTGACGCGATGTTGCGACCGTAAGCCCCGGCCGGCACATTCAATTACCAGTCTCAAAGTAACCCTTTCCATAGTCACTGTACTGTGCTGTGCAGCCATCGGGTTGGGCTTATACGGTAACGATGATTTGCACAATGGACTTTTGGAAGTGCTACAAGCCGGCCGTAAGGTGGATACTGCTGTCTCGTCTGTACGCAACCAAACTTTCATCTTGGAGAATACTCTTACTATGAAAATCCAGCAACAGCTCACAGAGCTTGAGGACATCTTCGACGGAAAAACAAACAATCAAACTGCACTGTCACAATTGCAAGCAGCGCTGGCATATACTAAGGGAAATGTAACCAATGCGAAGAATGCGGCTAATGATATTCGTAGGCCGTTGGTTGGTCTGACTATAACGGATTTTCTCTCGGTAAAATAATTGTAAATTTCCTCTTTCAAAATTTTAAAAATTATTAAAATATTCCAGAAAGGAGACCAATGGGAGTTGATTCGATGGCCTGGAACGGTAGCTATACTAGCACTTTTGCTAGTTCTGTGTGCAGTTCTGCTTGTTGGCGTGGCACGCCACTCGCGGTGTGCATTGATTCTCTTCAGTGTATGTGGGCTTTTGGCCGTGACAGGTTCGTGGCTCATGTCAGGCCTCTATCTGTCCACATCAGTCGCTGTAGGGGATTTGTGTAACGATCCAGCCGACTTTCTTGTGCACCAAGCGCCACACGAACTACCCTCGGATATCTTACTGTACTACACACAATGCGACGTTTCACGATCCAACCCATTCACTCAACGACTTCGCGAATCACAAAATGCCATTAACAATGCACGAAATTCGATGAGCACCGTTTCGAAGTAAGCCAAAAGTTGTTTTTAAGTTATATGTAGTTTGAAGTAAACAATGTTTTACTGTTTTATATATTTACAGAATATCCCCAGTACTTTTCAAAAATGCTGGATTAGGGCCTAAACTTGGATCAGTTAACGCAGATATCAAATTGTGCGAGCGTATTTTGACGGGATTGACGGCACTGGTTGACTGTAAAGCCGTTCACTATAGCTATCTTAACGCAACACGTGGTCTATGTGAGGGAGGACTACTGGGACTCGTACTTATGTTGATTGCTAGCTTCATGGCAGCTATCTTACTCACTGTGATGGTTTGGGTCGATTCGCATACGTGGATTTATATAAGAAAAAGGTATGTACCGAAGGATGCGTCTTCGCTTTCTAAAAATTATATGTAAATTATATCATATTTCCTTAAGGATCGTTTCAAAGTTCTGAATAGTACATGTTATAGAGTGGAGTACTACTTTGGTAGCGGAAAATCTCCCGTAAATCATCACTATAATTCAGTTTTTTTTAGGCATATATAATTCCACACAAACACTAATCAGGTACAAAAACTAAAATCGGTTGGTTTGAGTCAAAGCAATGATTGACGCGAAATGGTCCACTTCCGAAATAGGGTTCCACCCTCTTCAATAATCAGCTTGTGCCTAAACCTCGAGGGGGTATCACTGTTATCTAAATATTTCATAACATGTTCACTCGGAATGGATCCCAAACTGTTTCTTTATGCTAGTGAAAACTCAATAGTAGACTTGTTCTTTTGTAAGTTTTTTTTGTCGATAATTTCCTATCCTGTCCATGTATCTGTTGAGGTTTACTATTCCAAAATGAACTTCTGGTCCATAACAGGTATCTGTTTCAATGAGTGAAAGAATCTGCTTCCGGATAACCGCTTGTCTTTGCTGATATGAATGATTATTTAAAGTATAAGGGATTACTCTCCTGGTTTTTCTGTGGACTTCGTTTTCAAAATTAGATGATGATTAAGGAGTGTATCGAAAATAAGCTATCCACAAACTTTCTTTCAAATTATGTTGAAAACCGATATTTTATTCATACAAAAAATTGATCCTTTATTGTACGAGGTTAAACTTGAACATAATGAAGACCGGATGAAATTTAAGTTATTCCTTCACGAGTTTTCGAACTTTGGATCGAATGCTCTTCATCAAGTTCCGGACAAGTGTTGCATCGTATTTTTTGGACGCTTGAGCCCAAATTTTTTTGAACTCCTGCATGTTCCCAGCTTCCTTACTAGTCTTCTTGAAGACCCTCTTCACGATTGCCCAGTAACGTTCGATGGGTCGAAGCTGTGGGCAATTTGGTGGATTGATATTTTTCTCAACGAAATCTATACCCTTTTCCGCAAGCCAATTGAGAGTGGTTTTGGCATAGTGAGCCGACGCTAAATCCGGCCAAAACAGTGGAGGTGTACTATGCTTCTTATATAAAGGCAACAATCTCTTCTGGAGACACTCAGATCGATAGATTTCCGCATTTATAGTTCCGGTAGTGTAAAAAATGGTTGACTTCAAACCACAGGAACATATTGCTTGCCATACCAGTACCTTTCGACCGAATTTCTCCACTTGAATCGACCTGTCCGCATCGCTCATATCCTCCCCAACGACGGCAGTAAAGTATTGTGGACCTGGAAGGGTTTTTGAGTCCTCCTTTACATAGGTCTCATCGTCCATCAAAACGCATGCATCCGGACGCTGCAAAAGACGCGAATACAATTTCCGGGCCCTTGTTGCTGCTCGCTTCTTCTGTTCTGCACTTTGTTTCGAGATTTTCTGCTTCTTGTAGGTCTTCAGGTGGTTTCGCCTCTTGATACGCTGGATCATTCCGACACTCGTTCCTGCTTTTTTGGCCAAATCACGTATTGACATTGATTTGTTCTTCGTGATTACCACTCTCCTCCCCTCCACTCCAGTAATACCACTTTCTGCTCCAGTTTCGGGTTGGAAGAACCGGGTTTTCTGCCTCTTCCTGGTAGCTCATCCAAAGAATAGTGTTCCCCAAACTTATTAATCATGGTCTTAACACTCGCATGATGAATTCCAAACCGCTTCGCCAATTTTCGCATAGTAATACCCTTCTCACTTAGCCATGTGTCCAGACCTTAATTTTCACTTCCTTTTCAATACGCGATATTTTGAAAACGCAGAATTTGAACCGCACAAACAAGTAAACAAAAGAAAGCTGACAGTCAAACGCACAGCATGCAGTGTTCAGAGCATAAAAACCCATCACAAATACATGCGTACAACGCAAATGTATGTAGATAGCTTATATTCGATACACTCCTTATTCACTGATGATAGATCGAGAAAGGGAGCTTTCCGTCTTTAAAATCTCGTGAGTGAACTTAATCGACGTGGCTGAGTTGCTCGGTGATTCCGTTCTGCTTCTTGATCAGATGGTCAAGAATTCAATTCCAGGGTTATACCCTCACTTGCTGTGTTTTAATTTATCACTTATGGAGTTGACACAGGTGTAGTGATTACCATCCATACCTCGCACGCCAAAGAAATAAATTGAAATCTCGGGCTCAAAAAATATCCAAAAGGTGTTTAAGTTACTATGATGAGAGATGATCTAGCTCGATGCTGCAATTCTTGATAATAAAGAAAAATAAATTGTCACTTTCTATCCCTACTAGACTTAAAATAAATATTTAAAAAAATCTGAATGACTTATCACAGTGAATCTTCATGTAAATGTAACCCAACTTCACTAACAACAATCTTTCCTAACAAATACTCTTAAAATGCATGGACCGGCATATCGTTAAATATTACAAAATACAAATGTAATAACTCAACAAACGGAGATCAAACGAACATGAGAGGTATTCAAACAAAATTGCAAATATAGTGTGGAGATAGTGAGAGGTGTATTCAGTCTATACTATCAAAAATTGTCTAATCATTTTTCTCCTCCCCGAAGACCATCAAGACTTGACCTGCATGTGTATTTATGCTTGTACGTTGAAGCTGGAAAGGTACACCACTGAGCAATGCCAGAATAAATAAAAAATCTCCAAAATTTCAGTTTCGATTTTTTTTTATTTAAAAAGATAATGTTTTTGAGAGTCTCAAACTATGTCGATCATCGATCAAAGTTCCATTAGCTGCAATTACGGCTTAGGAACGTTTCCGAAACGCACAGCAGGTCCTAATAATATATCCGTTACTCTCAAGGTACGGGTCAATGTTTGACTGAGGCTTGCTGTACTTGCGTGGCATTTAGAACGGACCCTTGGCCTTCATGACGTGTCATACTGAGTAATCCGGCGGATTAAGATCGGGGTTGAATGGCGGCCACATATCCTTCTAGGCCTAGAAAGCCAGATGTTCCTGCAACCACTTGTGAGTGCGGTTCGAGGTGTGGCACGGAGCCCCATCTTGTTGAAATGCGATAAATCGCTTCGGGCTGTAGTTGTCTTTGATCCACGGAAGATCATACTTACTTAAAATCCCAATGTAGACCTCCGTGTTTACTTTGCCGCCTTCTAGAATGAACACCGGGTTCATTTTTCTGCCATCGGAAACCACCAATCCAAACACCATAACGCTAGCAGGATACTTGGTCAGATACACGTTTTATACTCGTCGGCCACGTCTTTTACCTGGAGAGAACTAACATAGCGATCGGTTCTGAAATTTGATACGGAATCGACGGTAAACATGCTCTCGTCGTTGAACAGAATTACCGATTTTATACGCCTGAGGAAGTTTTTTTTTATGTTCTCACGAATCGCCCCGCAATCTTCTTTTACGATCTTTCGTGCCGTAAAGTCGCTGATCCCGTGTTTCTTCGTCATTTTCCGCCTTGAACGCACTGGATTTGCCTGAATCTTCATTTTGATGGCAGCGATAACCCTCGGAGTCCGAGCAGAAATCCCACACTGATAAAAAAGCAATGATAACATCTATGTGTCCGACACATGATTTTTTGCAATGCGATCAACAAATGATGGCTATTTGTAACCACACATACATCCTATGTGTACACATAACCACTATGTGTGGTCACATATGCTTTTTATTTGTCACATAAACTAGAATTTGCGTTTCTCAGAGGGTTCTGTTTATGTGTGAACGCATCAGTATTATGTGAAATTTTCCATGGATTTTTGCTAATTAATATGTGAGAATTATTTCCCGTGCGTGAATTCCAGCAGGACACTTGATCAAGCTTAATTTATGTTCAGCAATTGAAGGAAATGATTGTATATGTTCTCAATCCTTTTTTTTTTAATTAGTTCGTTTACTTGTCAGGCTCAGCCGTGTGTAACCCTTTAAGGAGCCGATTTTCAATATTGTTATAATCAATGTTTTATTTTTCAATTTAAGTAAAAGTGTGGTGCCAACTAGTAGTGGCAAGCTCGAGGTTAATGGGTCACATTATCGTTTGGAAGGGGCTAGGCAGGTAACTTATTTAAGGTATTATTTGCTGCTCATGGTTGCGACATCTACTTCATCCTCGGTCCCTGTAGTCCCTTTCAGGAACTAAGCCGCAGATGGGTGACCACAGCTTGCTGGGATAGTATAAGTAGTACGGAAACAAAAGATAGTATAACTGGGACACAATGGCAGGAAAATTACTGGAGTGGAGGGGAGGAGAGTGATTACATTACACTCTTAGATCAGAAAAAAAGTAATTCGTAAATCACTTGCATGTAGGAAAGATCCCGCATTCCCAAAACATCTCCTACCTCGCGGAAGGGTTGTCTACCTCG
This sequence comes from Aedes koreicus, assembly GCA_024533555.2. Taxonomy (NCBI): domain Eukaryota; kingdom Metazoa; phylum Arthropoda; class Insecta; order Diptera; family Culicidae; genus Aedes; species Aedes koreicus. The sequence continues at coordinate 149,100 of JAHHFK020005043.1, read as the reverse complement.
GGCCACTAGAGTATCCAATAGTTGTGCTCTGATGGCATCATTATCCGGGCAATGCCAAACTGCGTGAGCGATGTCATAATAACTGTAGAGATGTGCGTCTAGCGAGTAGTAGTTGGACATTAGTCCTGACATCACACGACTGAAACCACGACTTACATCAAGACATTTGAACCACGATCTAGACGAAACATTTGGAATAATGGAATGTAACCACCGCCCAAGAAAATTAATTGTCCAATCATTTTGCCAACATTGAAGAGAACTCTGACGTACTAATGGGAAAAATTCATCATGTGAAATTCTTCATTCAAAAAGCTCGCCTTCTTGTGCGCCCACCTTTGCTAGAGAGTCCGCCTTCAATTGCCAAGATGGAGAGATCATAATCAATGGAGGAACTGTGATAAGTAAAGCGTACACTAGGAGAGTTATAACATGGGAGACTAATATCGGATGACATATAGTTAATATAGATTCGCAAGAATCTAGACTGGGTACTCAATTCGAGCATTTCTTCGAAGTTTTCAATCACAAGGTTGTTACTGATTCCACACTTGATCAGTATTCTAGAAGAGAGCTCCCAGAAGCGGTTCTGTAAGAGTTTTACTCCTGACAGAACCTCCCGGCTCATATTATGCGTTGAGTGCATACAGCCAAGAGCAATACGTCAACAACGATATTGAATGCGTTCCAATTTAATGAGGTGGCTGATATTTTATCGAGTTTTATGAGGTCTTTCGGGTGAGCACCCCACCATGGAAATTGATCTTAGAAATTTGATCCTTTGTTGACATTTCTGTTTCAAATACGCAATGTGAGTACTCCAAGTGCATTTTGAATCAAACATGACTCCAAGTTATTTGAAGGTCAAAGATTGGGTAATGTCTCTTCACAATAGCTTGAGGTGCAGTTGGGCTGGGAACCACTGTCTAGTAAACACTACCAATTCGTTTTGAAATTGGAAATGTCTTCTCAACATCATAGGATCCCAGTAGTGAACAGCAGTTTCTGCTAGAACCAAAGATGTGAAGAGAAAGTATTAATAGGTCCGATAGAGCTCGGCAGGTTATGAAATTGAATAGAAGTAGTTTGAAATTGAGCGTAGGGCTTTGTTTTGGCAGTATTCGAAGCAAACATAGACATCTTCGCCAAACATCCCACTGCGGGGTAGGTCAAGGCAGGGACGAATCCGCCACCTTGACTGCCTTGAGCCATCACGCACTGAGCGGAGGGATTAAGTGTGACAATTGATACAACATTTCGAATTGCTTCATATAAAACGTGTTTCAAAGGGGAAGTTCTGAATATTTGTTTGTTAGTCGTTTGAATTTTGATGATGTAGAAGGAAATATTCTCTCATCACCATAACAATCATATAACAATTATAGTATGTCAAACCCATAATAGGGAAATCCATTAAACCATATTGGTGGGGATCAGTATCACAACACTTTACAGTCTTTCTCTCCGATGTCTTTAAGTCAAAGTACGACGAGAGAAAATTGAGTAAAAATTAGACGTTTTATTCTACAAATAAACCCAATCGGGATGTAGTTCTCTTGCACATGTAGGCAACAAGGCAGAGTGTGTACAATCAATCGCTAGATTCATCACAAGCCATTGTATAGTGCATGAGCACGATCAGGAACGCATTCTTTTGTCATTCAAGGGGAACCAGTAATTCAAAGTTCTTTGTGTAGAGCAGATTTTTAATTTTTGTAAAATGTAACGTCATTCATAGATATTCCATGTAACAGATTAAGTCATGTCAACGGGTTTTCATTGAGTGTTGCAGAGCTCACCATTCATTCTTTTTCGAACTAGGTATTTATAAACAAGATATACTCGTAACAGTCAACATCTGGAAAATCTACTTCCGAAAATCGATTTGTTTCGATAATTATATGAGATACCAAAAAATGTTGCCAATCGACATTCCTCGTGGGGTCATAGGGAATATGGATTGACTGGTCTGTTTTATGACAACCATTTTTGATTGCGATAATAAATGGAAAGTTATAACTACCATGGGGATCATTGATTAGCTTCCTCAAACAATCTAATGATAGTGAACTTGAGCACAAAGATATGCCAAGTCGACTCTCCCTGGAAGGAGGTTTTGCTATTCGTGTCGCTTCGCCAGTGTTCAAGGTGGTCAAGTTGAAATCGTCACATAAGTCATAGAAAATACCCGCTCTGTTGTCATCGTATTGTTCGCCCTTAGCAGTACCGTGGTACCTCAGATCGCCCAGAATAAGAACTGGAGATGAAGAAATGTAGCAGGGCATTTCGTATTTTACTTCCCCCACGATGGAAGTGAGCTCCGAGGTGAAGTTCATTTCACACACCAAGTTCCCCAAGAAGGTGCTGCTGTGGCTGACAATCAGTGAGAAGGGGATATCCAAGCCGCTCTTTTTTCGCTCCTGACTGACCGTGAACGGGGAAATTTATAGTACGAAATGCGGAAGTTGCGTCGTTCATCAAGAAATAACATCTGGCGTCGGCCCACTACTCGAAGCGATCGTTGGAGGAGATGGAGCGGCTGAATATCGATGTGGTACCCAAGTCGGCGAACCCGCCCAACGTCCCCCAGCTGCGTCCCATCGAGAATTTCTGGGCCAATCTGAAGCGTAAGGTCTACTCCAACGCGAAAACTGAGGAGGAATTGATAAATAAAACGAAAAAAGAACTCCAAAACATGCCTACACGCATGTTTTCGTCCGCCATGGCGAATGTTCTGGTTAACAACCGTAAGGCCGCTTGCAAGGGCGTAGAATTTTTTTGCAAGTAAGCTTAAATAATTACGTTCCATAGGAAATTTATCAAAAGCCATTATCTGTCTTAGCTTTTTTTATCACCATCCGAAAAAAAGTCCATTTTTTTAATGCAAACGTTAAGCCCACTTTGTTGCTTCCTGTTGGCAAGCATCCTCTAGATGCTTTTGGCTGCATTAGCCACAACGTGGATTGTTGTCACAAAAAGTAGTCGTATGTACCAACTGTTTGCCCTTGGTCCAATTAAATACCCTTGGTACAAAAATGCGCACTTGAAAAAAAAAACTTCAATTTCAGCAAATGTTGGGAGAATTGATCCGGTGAAAGTCACTTGCAGCGAGCCCGATGGTGAATACGTCTTTCTTTCATCTACCATTTACATGCAACTTTATGCATTCGAGAATATCAATGGTAGACGAAACAGAATTTGGTAGGCGCCCCTTACCTTCCATAACGTTTTCACACACTTTCTGCCGAAAATAAACAGACGGTTGGTAGGAGCGTGGCCTAAAAATATCTTTGGGAACCATAACGCCTCCCGTAGAATCATCAATGCATATAACAAATACAATAAAAAAAAATAAACAAGGTAGATCAGATGATTCTTTTTTTTTTGGAACCACTCTTTGCAAAACGATTTAACTATATGGGAGAAGATGACACAATCCACTAACAGACGAGTGGGAACAAAAACAAAAATGTGCTACATGCCCTTACGCTGCTGTTGTTTTGGCTATTGTCTTTGCCTATGTGGCTCCGTGCTACTGGCAAAGCACAGGTTGCTGATAGGGCGATGACCGTTACTGCTGCGATAATGCTGCTGGTGTTATCCTTTTTTCCTCGGGCGATTGGCGAGGGTATCAGCTGGCAAAACATCTGTCGGACTCAGTCGGGAATGTTTGCTCCCCTTAAGGAACGCTCGGCTGGATCTCGGCGTTTGAAACAATACAATATTTTTTTCCACTAGAATCAACTACCGCATGGTTTATTGCGGGTTGTAAAAAAACGTATAGCGGAGTGCGAAAGAAAACACGACCGAAGCACTTCAGCGTTCGATGCGGAATGATGGTCGCAATCTTCCCGTCAATCAAATCTCCTTGGTAGATCAAAGTTGGGCAGTTACCATAGAACGCAGATACTCAGTCTACCAAATCCACCCACAGGTGGACGGAAAACAACTCTTTGGCGACCTTGACAGGTGGCAATAGAGAATGCCATTATGAACGGCGCGATAACGAGCATGATAACCGGTGAAGCCTGTGTCCATGGCCGCATACTATGGACAGTGGCCCCACGGCTCAGTAGACCAAACTTTGTTCGAATCAATTATCAGTCAACCATAAAGCTAAACGGACGATATTTATCGAACATAGTTTCAAAATCTAGAAAATTAACATGATAAAAATAAAGGGGGAGAATGGGTTTGGACAGTAAATAGCATGTAATTTGCTTATAACTGCCATTTTAGACAAAAGTCCTGACGCGAACTACCTATCCAGTAGGACTCACTGTATTTTTTTATTCAGAGGCCCTGATCTCCGGAGCCTACACCGCCTCTAGGGCGTATCTGGGAACAAACATGTATTTCCGAGTCCGTCAACATACTCGGTGGTCCTGTATGGTAGTAGTGTGAAATTCATCGCCATTATTTACCCTTCAGTATCTGGAAGGAGAGAAACGCCCATGAAGGAAGAATCCAACGCCGTCGGAACTTGGAACCCGAGGTTGATATCGCAAAAGGCCGCCGAGATGAACAGTCGACGAGGACACGTAGTGCGAAGCTGCAAGGACCCCAAAGAACTAATACTAGGCAGATAGCTAGAAAAAAAGTGGGAAAGAAGGGAAAGAATACACGGAACATGAAACTGAAATACATATTGTGATTGTTCAGCGTGATTATTCCCTACATCGCGGGAACATTGTTCGGCGAGCGTATCGACCCTGAGGCCATTGTAGTCGGGGAATCTCAGAGGTGCTCATGATTGAGGTGGCTAATACTTACGCAATCACCAATGGATGCACTGGGACTGCCGATTTTACTTATTGGTTTGATTGGGCCATCAACAAAGGAAATGATAACTTTTCCTTGCCAGCGAGCCTCGCAGTCTACGGAGGGTCGCAGGTCTCTTTCAACATGATCGATACACCTTAACCGATGCCCCTTACTCTTCTTTTTGAACCACTACGTTCGTTCTAGGGAATCATTTGCCAGCACACAGACTGCCGTCCAACTCCTTACTTCGTAACTTGCCCATCGATATCGACTGATTTTTTTTGTGTGGACATGGGTGGTTCTTCCAGTAGCTTATGAAATCCGTAGTAAGCAAACAAGTTATGTCTGATACATTACACATCAACTGGTTGATGACAGGAAATCTTAAAACCACGCTTATTGAAGTAATACAATTTATTTCTAAGCATATGAAGTCGTTGAACAATGGACTAACAGGGACTTAAAAAGCACTTTAAGGAATCGGATTATTCAATTCTTCGATTAATTTGTTAAATTTGTTCCTCAAAATAATCATTTGAATCCCACATTCATTATAGGAACGACTATGCTCAAGTAGAAGAACAATCATACGTATCAGCCCATCAACTTCATCCTCAAAATAATCAGAATATGAATGCCAGAACACTGCCAAATCACCATAAGGGGTATTTTCAGAAGCTAAATGCATTTCTTGTAGATCATATCAAATGACACGATTTGTATATTTCAGCCCACCAGTGATTAGCGGTTCCCAGACTCTGGCACATCCAGTACGTAATCCGAAGCATGAAATGACACCTCAGCAACAGGCTCATTTACATCATCATCATCAGGCGATGATGCGGCAAGGTGGAACGCACACCCTTGGGAGACTTCCATCTCATAACAACAGTCCTACCCATATGCACGGACCAAACAACGGCAAATACGCCACTTTGAGCAAGCACTGCAAGACATTAGACGCAAATGACTTTTACTGAAGTTACGCCGCCTGTAACGACAAAAAATATCACCCGCCGAATATGCAACACTATCATACATTAAGCCATCAGCAACAACAACAGCTGATGCAGCTGCAAATGCAACATCAACAACATCTACAGCAGCAGCACCAACAACAACAGCAACAACAACAACAACAACAACAACAACAACAACAACTGCCGCAGCAACAACACCAACAACAACAACAACAACAACCGCAGCATCCGCATATGCCACCGCATACTCGCCTTGCCCAACATCCTAGTCACACCATGACAATTAACAGAAAAGTAATCGATAAAAGCCATTACAGCGATGAAGTTCCACCACCATTACCACCGTTGCGGAATCCACAGAAGGCATTGGACCCTGTTCAACCAATACCAAGCCTCAATGATAGTTCTGTCAGTGAACGCGACAAACAGATTTACATTTGTTCAACACTCAAAAACCCAAACAATCATAATGTGAACAATAATAATAGTAATAACGGTAACAACTCTACTAGCACGATGAATTCAAATAATATCCAAAACAATGGAGGTAATCATTATGGAACTATGAAAAACCATACAAACGCAGTAAAGAACCAAACCACTTTTAATTCGACGCCTGCTACCACGACGAAACCGCTACCATCGATCATCAATACACCTCTACCGGAAATTCCTAAACAACCCCAACATCAACCGCTAGCACCAAAAGATGACATCTACGTCAAACGAAAACTGATTGACCAAAACAGTAAATTTGCTACTCTAAAGGCCATTCCTTTACCAAAAATCGAAGCCTTAGAAATTGAGGCTCAAAAAAAGAAAATGGCTCAATCACAACAACAAAAACAGCAGCAGCAACAACAACAACAAATGGCAAACACACCGAATGGCAACCTTGTTACCATGGCAAACACTCCTCTGCCACCGCCACCAGCGACAACAATGAGTAGCGCCATGATTGCATCCCAAATCCAATCCCTTCCTTTACCTCCCCCGCCACCAGAACTGATAGAAGATGATCTATTACCTCCTCCACCACCCCCAGTGAACCATGACGGTGAAGCTTTCGTATCTGATGATAACAGACAACCCAAAAACGATACCAAAGAGGTCATTTACGCTACCAAGGCAGTTACCAACTCACACAATATGGCCAATAGTGGTAGCAATGGCGGCAATGGTAATAATGGCAGTATTATGAACAACAACCCAACGAATACCACTAATAATAGCGATGAGAGTAGTTTCTATGCAGTCACCGAGCTGTAGACTGTAAGATAGTGCAGCGGTGATAGATGTTGCAATTTTACTTTTCCTTAAGCGGATGATTCAACAATGAATGAAGGGTGAATGAGAAATCAAAATAAATCGTTACAGGCGGACTAAATTAAATGATTCGATAGGAGATAAATATGAAAAGAGACTCGTGGAACCTTACCAGCAGATGAATGTTCCATATAATACGGTCGGAATATGGCTGGCTACGGGTCAGCTCGATAGACACTACACAGGATAGGGTTCCTTTTTAGAACTATAATTTCTTTCTTTGTATAAATAATAGGTCGATCAAATGTGCAAGTTTCTTAGACATAGCAATGGACGCATTTCCTTCACAATTAGTTTAACAATAACGGAACAAAATGGAAAGTGAAGAAACAACTCGAATATGTCTATAGTATGAGGGAAATAACATCCTGAGAATATGTTGAGTAGATTTTCATCAATATCCTTGTTTTCCACCACCATCATTATAATTCACTGGATCTAGTGATCTTAATTTTGTTACCAGTTTGGATTGTATTGACATCATATCCATTCGTTTTATTTACATTTTACGCCAAAAGATCTAGTCTGAGAAGAGGAAACCTGCTCAAATTACTACTAAAATCTATACACTTTTTTTTTCCACTACTCCGAAAACAATATTAGGCAAAAGACTACAGCAAATCAACAAAAAGAAATGGACATAGAATAAGGTTGGAAGCAAATTGACTAAATCCAAACTAAATCTTTTTGATATGCATATTAATGTAATTGATATTAAAAATAAGAACTTAAGACAAGATAAATCTACGGAAACACACAATTTAGCATCATTTGCAGTACAGAGCAAACATGGAGATTTTGTAGCGAATAATTCAGAAAAAGACGACAATTGATTTTCCAAAACGCAGTTTTAGAAGCAAATGCGAGAATATTGTAATGGGAGTACCCTTAAACCAAATATTTAATTAAATATATTAAATGTAGGATTGTAATTAACTGTTGTATATGATTATTTTTTATTTTGAATGAAGATCTTGCTAACAAATACTGAAACAAAGAAACAAGAAGCCATAAAACTATATCATAGATATACCAAATTTACAGAAAAAAATACTTCATGGATGTGAATAGTACGAATGCATCACTAACACGGTTCACAATGCAAATAAAAAAAACTCTTTGTTAATCATAAAGTTTTAAAGGACGGCTGTACTAACCATCATTAAATTTCCATTTGCATTGTGGCTGCGGTCTTTAATCAGTTGCATCGATTTTCAACACCGAAACAAGAAAGGAATTTGTGCAAGCTAGCAAAAGTTTTTAAGCATTTAGTTTGAAGAACATTCACGCATTACAATGAACGAAATTTTTCAGTGAAAACTCATGAAACCATATAAGAACATGACAAGTAATTATGTAGAATTTGAAGACTTCAACACGTAATTTAAACATAATAAAAAGCATGACTACAACATGGAAGTAACTGAGTTTATCTACTTTATTGCTCCGATATGCATAGTGTGGAAAACACGATGATTCGATCAATCAGTTGATTTCCTATTTGAATTTTATCTTGCCATCTTTGTGTTGCCTGTTTGTTGGTTGAAGAAATGATTCATCAAATATTTTATTTTATTTGTCGTCAATCAGTAGTAGACCATTTTGTTACAATGATATTTACATAGTATGTCTCACTTCTAAAATATATATTACGCCTTAAAAAACTAACCTATCAGGTTTATATTTTTAATTTTAGGTTATCTAATTACATTCAAATATTCCTTCAGTTTTGCTTTAGTCATAGTGAAGTCAACATTTTCTCCGTGCTTATTGTAAGTTTCCATCATCTGATTAAGAGGTCCAAATTTGGCGTAATTTTTGCGATGATGGCTTGTAGTAAATATATTTCTATTTCGTAATTGCCGGGACGGAATATAAAAATTAAGTTTTGATAAAAGTTCTACTGAGTCAACGCGTTGCGCAACAATATCATTTAGGAGAACTGCCCCCATATTAATCTCATTGTTCCTATATTCATCCTACGATGAATCAAACAATTGGGCAGTTGAAGGATTAGTTAGTAATGTTTGTTGTAGTTATTTAACGAAAGCAAACATTATTAGAAAACGAAACCGATCCTTCAAGTGCCCAATTGTTTGATTCATCGTAGGATGAATATAGGAACAATGAGATTAATATGGGGGCAGTTTCCCTACGAATGAAACTAATGCAAATTCACGGCGCTCCTTTAATGATTGGATGCTGATAAGCATACAGCGTGCTTCATAAGATGGAAGAGGTAACCTTGTCCAACCTAATTTACGAACAGCAAACAGTAAAAACTGCTTCTGTACCGATTCTATTCGTTCTTCTTGAATAACTGAAAAGGGTGACCAAACTACGCTACAATATTCCAGTATTTACCTAACATATGCAATGTACGCTGTTTTTATTGTATACGGGTCATGCAAATTGTAACAAAAACGTTTTATAAATCCAAGCATATTATTTGCTCTGTTGATGATAGTATTGTAATGTTCAATGAATGTAAGTTTGGAATCCAAGATAACCCCTAAGTCCCTTATTCTTTTACACTTTTCAACTGGCTGATTCTCTAAATTACTAGTTCCGTCTGGGGTGCTTCGTTTCCTACTAAAAGTTATCGAATTACATTTTTTTACGTTAAGCTGTAAAAGACTTTTGTTACACCAGACATAGAAAAAGTTTATTTCTTTCAGGAATGTCATGATATCTTCTTTATTTCTTATTTTTTTAAATAGTTTCATGTCATCAGCATAAACAAGAAATTTAATATTTTTAAGAATAAAGGAAACGTCATTTACAAACAAAAGAAATAAGAGGGGACCTAAATGAGAGCCTTGGGGGACTCCAAAGGTGACTTGAATAGGGTTTGATTTCTTCCCTTTGAATCTAACTATTTGTAGACGGTTAGTGAGGTAAGATTCGATCAATCTGAGAATTCCTGGCTTAATTCCCATTTTTTGCATTTTAAAAAGAAGCATGGGTATGTCAATGCGATCAAAAGCCTTGCTGAAGTCTGTATAAAGAGCTTCTACATGGTTACCATTGTCCATTGCTATCAGAGAGTAGTTAACGAATTCCAGTAAATTTGTGCTAGTTGATCGTCCTTTGAAGAATCCATGTTGCTTGGTAGTCATTCTGTTTTTGATTTGAGTGAACAATTTTTCATTAATAATTGCTTCAAAAGTTTAGGAATGCAAGATAAAATGGCAATTCCACGATAGTTACGTATGTCAGATTGTTTTCCACTTTTAAAAATAGGTACTAGGTAGGAACTTTTCCATAGTTTGGGAATGATCCCAGATTTCAGTGACATATTAAATAGCCAAAATAAAGGTGCTGTATGTTCCGATGCTAAGTTTTTCATAAATACGGGTGGTATTCCATCAGGGCCGGAACCTTTAAAACATCTAAATTATTCAAACCTTACAAGATGTCTTGAAATTCGACTTGACTAACTCCAATGTACCTTGAAAATCCTGGAAAGAAATCGAAATATTCATAATCATGGTATATATTTCTTGAAAAAATGTTGCAAATAGATTGCAAATTTCTTCCGCGTTATTACCAATATTTGAGTAAAGATGCATTCTAGATGGGAAATTGGCAGATTTCAATTTAGTTTTAACATAATTGAAATTTTTTTTTGGACAAGACTTAATTTCAAGTTCAGTTTTTGAATTTTGCTCATCAAATGCATTTTTTATGGTTAGATTCAGTTCATCGCAAATACTCAAGTAGTTTGCCAGGTTATTGCTGTTACCATCTCTTTTGTATATTTTGTGTGCTTTTTGCTTCCGATTTTTCAATTTTTTTTTTTGTTTATTATACCAAACTGGCTGGTTTGACTTACCTTGTCGCCTTATTTTTTTGAGTGGTACTTGTTTAAATATTATTTCAAACAATAATGTATAAAAAACAGAAGTCTCATAAGCAATTGTTCTTAAAAATGGTTTGCTAATCAATTCTGATAAGTTTGTTTCTTATGATATCATAATTTGCTAAATGATATTGGAAGACCTCTTGATATACGAAGTCGTCGGGTCTTTTGTATTCGTGAATAAATAAAGAAAACTCAATTGCTGTGTGAAAAGCTTCATTTTTCCATAATCGTAAAAGTAATTCAGCTACACAGAAATCTTCCTCAATATTTGTCAATAAAAAATCTAAATAGCAATTTTGCTTGGTTTTTACATGATTAACTTGGTTGAGCCCAAGACCTGCAGTTTTGTCGAAAATAAACTGCAATGTTTCATTATCTCCGACGACTGGTAGAAAGATGCACTCATTTTCGTTATCTAAAATGAAGTCAGCACTACGTTGATTAAAATCTCCATATATGTGAACTTTCACTTATGGGGGAAGTCCAGGCATAATTACGTCTGCAATGTGATGTATACTTCTTTACGAGCGTTGTTTGGGGTAAAATACATGTGTTCCTCCTGCCATGTGTACTTTCACCCATACATGTTCAAATTCCTTAACTTTTGAAATATCGATAATTTCTGAATTTCGTAGAAAAAGCTATTAAAACACCCCCACCTGATTTCTTTTCAGAAATTTCCAAATTGCGGTCATTTCTAAAAACATTACATTTTCAAAGACTTCTTCACTCTTAACGCTTTGATCCCAACTGGTTTCAGTTGCCATTATTATTGGGAATGAGCAACCCAAAATTTTATTATGAATTTCTTGATTTTTAAACGCACTTTTCATTCGGTACTTAATTGTGTTTTAGGTGGAAGCGTTTGCTGATTCGAGTTAGTCGATAAATTAAAATTATTAAAACTAATTACCCCTCTCTGATCTAGAGATGTCGTCAAGTTCTCTTTATCGTCGTGCTCTTCAAAATCATTATCCTCCTCTAAGTCGAGGCGCCTACTGATGTGGCGGAGGTGTGGTATCACATACCATGTCAAAATATCGAGTCAAAATCTTGTGGCGTGAGGCGAACGTCGAAAAGGTGTTTTGACATGCTAGCAGATGCCGCACCTCCGCCGCATCAGTGGGCGCCTGGCCTAAGGGTTTCGCCACAACCGATGAAAACTCGAATGCCCATGCGAGCATGAACATGACTCACATGGAGCAGCTGAAAAACTCCCCGGAGCCATCCAGTTGGGTGAATGTGCAGGAGCTATTCGTGAAGCTTCATCAAATGCCGGTAAGGGTGTACGATTTCGCCTCGTTGAAATAGTATAGGTTGATATTTAGAAGGCGGCCTGGAAAAACGATACTTCGCTGTCGCAAGTAGGTCTCCAGCATGTGGTTGTGGATTGTGTGGATTGCCGATGGTGGTGAGATTATTGTTGTTGTTGTTGCATTTATTGTAGAACACAGTTGAGTGTGTACGGTTGTTGTTGTTGTTGTTGTTGTTGTTGTTGTTGTTGTTGTTGTTGTTGTTGTTGTTGTTGTTGTTGTTGTTGTTGTTGTTGTTGTTGTTGTTGTTGTTGTTGTTGTTGTTGTTGTTGTTGTTGTTGTTGTTGTTGTTGTTGTTGTTGTTGTTGTTGTTGTTGTTGTTGTTGTTGTTGTTGTTGTTGTTGTTGTTGTTGTTGTTGTTGTTGTTGTTGTTGTTGTTGTTGTTGTTGTTGTTGTTGTTGTTGTTGTTGTTGTTGTTGTTGTTGTTGTTGTTGTTGTTGTTGTTGTTGTTGTTGTTGTTGTTGTTGTTGTTGTTGTTGTTGTTGTTGTTGTTGTTGTTGTTGTTGTTGTTGTTGTTGTTGTTGTTGTTGTTGTTGTTGTTGTTGTTGTTGTTGTTGTTGTTGTTGTTGTTGTTGTTGTTGTTGTTGTTGTTGTTGTTGTTGTTGTTGTTGTTGTTGTTGTTGTTGTTGTTGTTGTTGTTGTTGTTGTTGTTGTTGTTGTTGTTGTTGTTGTTGTTGTTGTTGTTGTTGTTGTTGTTGTTGTTGTTGTTGTTGTTGTTGTTGTTGTTGTTGTTGTTGTTGTTGTTGTTGTTGTTGTTGTTGTTGTTGTTGTTGTTGTTGTTGTTGTTGTTGTTGTTGTTGTTGTTGTTGTTGTTGTTGTTGTTGTTGTTGTTGTTGTTGTTGTTGTTGTTGTTGTTGTTGTTGTTGTTGTTGTTGTTGTTGTTGTTGTTGTTGTTGTTGTTGTTGTTGTTGTTGTTGTTGTTGTTGTTGTTGTTGTTGTTGTTGTTGTTGTTGTTGTTGTTGTTGTTGTTGTTGTTGTTGTTGTTGTTGTTGTTGTTGTTGTTGTTGTTGTTGTTGTTGTTGTTGTTGTTGTTGTTGTTGTTGTTGTTGTTGTTGTTGTTGTTGTTGTTGTTGTTGTTGTTGTTGTTGTTGTTGTTGTTGTTGTTGTTGTTGTTGTTGTTGTTGTTGTTGTTGTTGTTGTTGTTGTTGTTGTTGTTGTTGTTGTTGTTGTTGTTGTTGTTGTTGTTGTTGTTGTTGTTGTTGTTGTTGTTGTTGTTGTTGTTGTTGTTGTTGTTGTTGTTGTTGTTGTTGTTGTTGTTGTTGTTGTTGTTGTTGTTGTTGTTGTTGTTGTTGTTGTTGTTGTTGTTGTTGTTGTTGTTGTTGTTGTTGTTGTTGTTGTTGTTGTTGTTGTTGTTGTTGTTGTTGTTGTTGTTGTTGTTGTTGTTGTTGTTGTTGTTGTTGTTGTTGTTGTTGTTGTTGTTGTTGTTGTTGTTGTTGTTGTTGTTGTTGTTGTTGTTGTTGTTGTTGTTGTTGTTGTTGTTGTTGTTGTTGTTGTTGTTGTTGTTGTTGTTGTTGTTGTTGTTGTTGTTGTTGTTGTTGTTGTTGTTGTTGTTGTTGTTGTTGTTGTTGTTGTTGTTGTTGTTGTTGTTGTTGTTGTTGTTGTTGTTGTTGTTGTTGTTGTTGTTGTTGTTGTTGTTGTTGTTGTTGTTGTTGTTGTTGTTGTTGTTGTTGTTGTTGTTGTTGTTGTTGTTGTTGTTGTTGTTGTTGTTGTTGTTGTTGTTGTTGTTGTTGTTGTTGTTGTTGTTGTTGTTGTTGTTGTTGTTGTTGTTGTTGTTGTTGTTGTTGTTGTTGTTGTTGTTGTTGTTGTTGTTGTTGTTGTTGTTGTTGTTGTTGTTGTTGTTGTTGTTGTTGTTGTTGTTGTTGTTGTTGTTGTTGTTGTTGTTGTTGTTGTTGTTGTTGTTGTTGTTGTTGTTGTTGTTGTTGTTGTTGTTGTTGTTGTTGTTGTTGTTGTTGTTGTTGTTGTTGTTGTTGTTGTTGTTGTTGTTGTTGTTGTTGTTGTTGTTGTTGTTGTTGTTGTTGTTGTTGTTGTTGTTGTTGTTGTTGTTGTTGTTGTTGTTGTTGTTGTTGTTGTTGTTGTTGTTGTTGTTGTTGTTGTTGTTGTTGTTGTTGTTGTTGTTGTTGTTGTTGTTGTTGTTGTTGTTGTTGTTGTTGTTGTTGTTGTTGTTGTTGTTGTTGTTGTTGTTGTTGTTGTTGTTGTTGTTGTTGTTGTTGTTGTTGTTGTTGTTGTTGTTGTTGTTGTTGTTGTTGTTGTTGTTGTTGTTGTTGTTGTTGTTGTTGTTGTTGTTGTTGTCATTGTTGGAATTGTTACTACTAGATTTTCTAGTCTAGATACTGTTTCTTCTTCTTGTTAGCCTTTTTCAGCCAATGTCTGCTGATTCATCAACGCAATTATCGAGCATCGTATTCACTCCAATCCACTTTCCATACCTTCCTCTTTCCCAAAAGTCGCCAACCTGAGTCGTCGGTGTCGTGTTTGTTGTTATCATTCAGTTCTTTTGCCAGGCTGGGATTTGAATTGAATGACGGAGTTAAATGTGCGTTGGTGTGTGCTTCCCCATGTCTTGGTATTGCGTTTATGTTAGTAGTCAGTGCTTTTAGCTCGTCCAAGATATCGAGCTCTACACGGAGAAAAAACAGTCCCGTTTGAAACAACAAACTTGCTTGTTGACATACAAAATAAAAAACTAGTTGTTTTAAAAATCCGTTTTCTTATTTTAAACCAACAATTTTGTTTTGAAACAAGCAGGCATGTTGGTTGTTTGTACTTAAAAATGTTATGGTTGTTCTCAACTAATATTTTTGTTGTTTCCACCTTGAAAGGTGTTTATTATTACCAAAATACAGATTGCGTTGACTCAGGGAAATTAAAATTTTAGATTGATTCAACCAAAGCGGCGGTTAAATCAAACTGATATTTTGTTTGGAGAAAAAATAACTAAATATTTAGTTTGAAACAAACTATTTTTTTTGGGTTATTTCATTTTCCGTCATCCGGTCCCGCTGCATGCTCTAACGCTGTCATTCAATACCCAAACATTTACTTTCGCGGAAGTTTTCATCGCAGGTGAAAATTTATTACAAAAAGTCGCTTAGTTCATTCGTTTTTTAATCCAATAAAAAGTAATGGCTCAAAGGCCAGAGCACCTGGATCCTTCTGAAATCGTAAGGTTCCGGTAAGATAACCGTTAATCCCATAAATAATACACCTTTTTTTTCCTTCAGTTGTATAAAGAATATGCAGGTGAAGAATGTGAAGCCCGCAACACAAACAACACCCGGATCATCGACATCCTGGTACAGATGTGCCAACGAGCAATAGAGTTGCTCGCCCTGCCAGAGGATGAAAAGAGCTTCATTTTGGATGTCGGCTGCGGTTCGGGACCTTCTGGAAGTGTACTAGAAGATCAAGGCCTCGCTTGGAATAGCGTTGGCGATTGCGGTAATGTGTGAAATAGAAGCGAACGATTAATTAAAAATGTTGAAATAAACAAAAGTTTACTTTGAAAAAAACCTAAAACTAGTAGAAAGGCTCGCATGAACATTTGTAGATTTTTTTAGACTAAGATTATTCTATAAATGTAAATGTGCACTTTTCTAATGTTTGTTAGCATTTTATTCAAATAAATATTCTGAAAATTACAGAAAAAATTGTAGGTGATTGTGAACGGAACTGTTTGTTGTTTCAACCGTTTTCGTTTGTTTGTTTCAAACAGCAATTAAGTTCAAATTATACTAAAATTTGTTTGAAACAAACCATAAACGTTGGTCAAATCAACCTACAAATCTGTTTGTTTTCGTAGCGGTCAAAATGAAACAACCTACATAATGGTAAATTCAAACGGATGTCCGTTGAACTAAACTGCTCAATTAACGAACAACTACTCAAAATTTTAGTTTATTTTAACCACCATAGGCAGTCAAATCAAGATAGTAAATTAGCGTTCTGTTTTACAACTATTTTTCCAGTACTAGCAATGGAAATGAAGTGCAATTTTAACGCTAAAAAACGGCAAAAATTTGGTTACAAAGATTGAAAGTATAAAGTTACGGTCGTTCGGAGTCGATTGGTGATATTTTTCAGTCCGGTCGCAACGTAATAGCAGTGGAAAAAGTGAATTGTAAAAAGTGTCCATTCTTGGGTCTGCTGTCTGGTCGTTCAAAACGAACGGCATGATAGCTGCTGCTGCTTGCATCGAACCTGAGCTGGCGATTGCTACGTTTGAGGAAGAATATTGACGACGGAAAATCTGAGCAGAAATAAAGTGCCTATATCTAGGATAAGATTTTAGAGGAAAATACCAAAACCGTGCCAAAGTGAATTTTGATTCGGTGTGCAGGCTTAGTTTGTAAATTAATCGGTGCAAGAAGAGTGTATTAGACGCAGATATCATGTTACTACCGGAAGGTTTCCGACACGTCGGCGACGGCCGGCTTGATGTGGACGAGTGCCGACTGCAGCAGCTGCGGGTCCAGCAAGACTTGGCCGAGATCTAGGACATCGAGGAGAGCTGATTTGCAAAGCAACAAATAATTTATTTCTACCAAATTTTGAAGACAATATCTAATATCCTGTTTTATTTTATTTTGTCTATTTTGTTTTGTTTTGTTTTTCGTTATGCTTGTCTCTTTTCAGTCACATTGGCCCATTGCTTTTGGCGGAAAGTGCTACATACTTTCAGCGTATCGTTAACCAAAACGAACCCTGCTGCTAACCTTTCCCCAGCTATCCAACATCCCAGTGATTTCTCGTGGAAGTGCAGAGGATTTCTCGGCTTCCTCCAAAGCAAGTATCATGTCAACACATTCCTTCCCATTCCCTACTTGACCAGCATTCGGGCACGGCCGGCGCCGGTATTGCTTTATAATGGGTCACCAGTTTTTACACATTGAAGATGTATGTTAGTCCCAAACATCATCTGTTGGTTCTTTGTGTAAATACAGCTGATCTGGCAATAACGGAATTGCATCCGTGGGCGGTCAATCATGCTCATGCTCATGCTCAATCCCACCCCAAATCCAATACAATTTTTTTAACATATTTTTTTTTTTTTTTACACTCTACCACAAACCCCCACCACCCCAAAAACAAAAAAAAACCAACAAAATAAATAACATTTCCCATCCCCCCAAAAACACAAAAAAAAAAAAAAATCATTCGCCCCCATCTCCAAAAAAAAACAAAAAAACAAACACAACCCCCAAACACAAAAAAAACACACTACCACACCCCACCCCCCGCCCCCCACACACATGACGCCCACGCATATCTCAATATACCCGCACCCCACCACCACCAATTATTAATCACCCCACCCTCAAAAAAAAAATATTTTACTCCTCACCTCCCCCCCCCCCCAAAAAAAACCCCCGTAAAAACCACACTTTTAAAAAATCAATGATAATATCTATGTGTCCGACACATGATTTTTTGAAATGCGGTCAACATATGATAGCTATTTGTAACCACACATACTTCTTATGTGGTCACATAACCACTATGTTTGTTCACACATACTTTTCATTTGTCACATAAACTTCATTTGTGTTTCTCGAAGGGTTCTGTTTATCAGATGACATCACATACATCACATACACATCAGCATTATGTGGAATTTTTCATAGATTTTTGCCAATAAATTATTTCCGATGTACCATTTCAAGGGTTAAATTTAGCGCAAACACCAACAATTTTCTCCTGACTATAAATGCGTTTGAATTTACCATGCCTGCGATTAGATCAACCATAGTGCGGTTGATATCAATATGAGATCTGTCAAATATACCACAAATGTTGAAGGTTGTACCATAAACGTAGTAAATTTGACTGGAATTTAATGGTAGTTTTAAAAATAAGCATACACAGAGGGAAATTTAATTGGCATTTTTACCATTATACCATTAACGCTGACAATTACAGGATAGTGATTTTGAACCGACTATGATTCATGGTTAAACTACCTATGGCCATAGTTGATTTCACTTTTAGTACATTGTCAAAAATACCATAAGCCTTATTGAAAATCATGGATATTGCAACAATTGTCATAGTACTTTCTAATATGCAAAATCTGCTAAAAGATAGTTCCCTCGACTTTTATCATGGTATTTTTAACAACAAGGTTGTTGAACATGGTAGTTTTGACTACTTGGTGGTAATTCTTTTTGGGACTTACCATGCGCAAACATGTATCGCATCAGTTGTGCAAAAACCCTTGTATCCTTTATGTTAGATCGTTTTGATCTTCTACACAAAGTGCACCGAGGACACCAAAGAGATTGAATGTAAAAAAACACTTCTACCAACGTTTTCACGCAACAGTCTCGAGCAGCTTTCGCGCAATGCATAGTATCTTTTCCAATAAATATACACCATTGTAATGAAGTATGCCATTTATTTAAAATATTCTGCGCTATTTGAATTTTGCACGTTACGTATGAGAAAGTCAACAAACTTCAAGTTTTCTTTGGTTTATTTGGTATGACAGTAGATACATGTATGGCAGCCATAAGTGTGGATCCAGGTGGGCATACTTCCTTCGTAGATCTTTCCCGCTTCTGATGCCACCAAGGTTTACCGGCAATTATGACATCGGTTTCCTGTGGCTTTGCCGTTCCTAGAGCACCCATGGCTAACCGGACATTTGGATAATCACTATGGTCTTTCACGAATCCAATGGCCGAGTGACATGGCATATCATCAATCTCGACTTTAAGTTAAATTGTAAATCGTGCAATGGTTTACGCAACAGTGCTACAGCAATGCCCACAGAAATGGATGGGCTGTTCGATGAATCTCTTCACCACTTCAAAATCTGAAAATTTAAATGAAAAATAAGATGTAGTCTAACATACAAAACTTAAGCAATAACCTCACCAACAACAAAGCAAATAACATTTAGATCGAGGGAAATATTCGGACTTACTACTACGGACTACTTCGTGTTGGCTTGTAGTTTAATCCGGACGAGTGAAACAGTTGAGATGTTGGAGAGAAACCAGGTGCTTGGTTGTACTTATACGCAGTATAATGTTGGTATAATCTTGATTATGGCAGCTTCACAGTAATATAATCATTTTTCTTACCATCAGAAATCATCTACAAAGATAATGAAAGTAGAGTATGTGCAAGTTTTGTTCAATGAAGCCAATAAACTCTAAAGGATTATTGGTTATCATAACATAAACATAACGTATCATAATGTTGCGATATTGAACAACAATGTGTATTTTTATACTTACAGTTCATCACAGCAATATGGATCGATCCAAATGTTAAAAACCAGAGCCCGCCGTGAGGGTTACCTTCCGATTGGTGCATAAATGCCACAATTGAAACGACTCGGAGATCTGCTTGTACACAGTGTGTCTTCAAGGAGGTTTTATCAATTGGAATCAAATGTATCCCATTGTCAAATTTGTTGGAGTGTGTTTGCAGGACAGTCGTATGAATGTACCCACCATAACCTGCATTTTCCTCACCAGGATGCAAGTTTATCCATTGACGCACGATTCTAGAACACCAGACTTCATTGGATGAACAAAAAAAAAGGAGATTCCTCCGACGATCTTCTCTATTCTATTGATGTCGGGGTTGTGACTAAAGCAACTGATTCTGCACAAATCAAAAATCGAACCGGCTAGGTTCACCCCATCCAACCGTATTTTTCCACGTTGCATCTATTGACGTATCTATCGAATTGTATCAACTGCCCGGAAGTATTCTTCCAGCTTGAAGCTTCTCGTGCTTGAATTGTTGCATCGGTTCCGTTTTGAGATAAGTATTAAATGAAAGCGGAGTCGTAGCTGCTCATTACAGCAACTTGCGAAGTATACGAGGGTTTGCGCTAGTAGATAGAAAAAAATGGTTTATTCCATGATGTTTGATTAGGTACTTGTACTTTGTAGGCTTTCCTGGCTCGGTCTTGGAAAAACTCAACCTGTACAAAAATATCGTTGATCTGAGGATGAAGTTCGTCTGACAAATTGTTTTTCAAAAGCGTGAGGAACTTAATTGTTGACACGGTTGGCCACGTTGACCATGATTTTTACTAATCAATTTTTAGCTCAAACAAACGAATGTCATCCTTCCCGTGAGCTGATCACCGGTGGCGAAAATCATTTCCAATCACTTCCCGGGGCAATCGAGCTTCGATACGTGCAGACAACATCCGGACTGAACGAGAGCATCCGAACAACGGGTAGTCCTTCGATCGAGCCTGCCTGGTTGTGCATTTTCTCGCAAAACTCTCCTTCAAAAGACGGACAAGAACTAATCAGCGTTGCTCTACTTTTCGCCATCGATTGGATTATTGAATTAGAATTTTTCCTATTGATCTTCAAATATAGTCTTCAATGAAAGAATACCAGAGGATACTCGAGAAAACTAAAGATTTTGAATAATATTTGAATATAAACAGGGCTTTTCTTTATAAAAAATCTGAATTTTTTCACTAGTGAGGTACAAATCAACAAGGTTTTATGTAAGCAGCATATTTAAAGATCATCGTCATACTCGTACAGTTCCTTAAAATTCAACAATCGGTCCAAGCTCTCTTTGTAGCTCTCATCTCGAGATCGCGCTCCGAGCTCCAAACATCGACGAGTATGATCCGCCTTCAAACGCTTTAATACCTGATAGTGTCCCAACTTCCAGGTTAACTATCCCCGGACGACTGAGACCGGACATTGCTGTCTATTATCAAAACGTTGGTGGAATGAACAGCCTTATTGACGACTATAGCTTAGCAGCCTCGGATCAGTGCTACGACATCATAGTCCTAACTGAGACATGGCTCCAGTCTCGAAGCCTTTCTGATCATGTTTTTGGAGTAGGGTACGAATTGTTCCGCTGCGACCGCAATTTAAACAATAGCAAAAAAACTGCTGGAGGAGTTGTACTTATCGCAGTTAGTTCCACGCTAAAAGACAGAGCCATCGATGACGACTCTTGGAACACGGTCGAACCAGTTTTGATAGCTATTAAGCTTGGGAATCGGCACCTGTTCATTTGCGCAGTCTACATACCACCGGATCGAACTCGAGACATTGAGCTCATCGACACTCATTGTCGCTCAATCTCTTGTTTATCGGAAAATGCAGCTCCATGTGACGAAATAATGGTTCTGGGCGACTTTAATCTGGTGAGCATTGTCTGGACTAAAATCCATAGCGGGTTCTACCCCCTGATTATGAGCTCTCGTCTTTCCACTCAGCAGCGACTAAACTTCTTGACAGCTATAACATCGCGACTCTCTCTCTCAAATCAACGGCGTGACGAACGAGAATGATCGCTCCCTCGATCTTTGCTTTGTAAGCGGCTGCGAAACGGCTCCTTCCATCTGCATGGCACCCACGCCATTAGTAAAGTTTGTTCCACATCATCCACCCCTGCTTGTTACAGTTGCGAACAACGTTGCTCAGGATTTCGTCCGCACTTCAACTGTTGTGTCGTACGACTTCCGAAGGCCCACCAAAGAATTGACTTTTTTTTTGTCTCAGTTAGAATGGGAGCGCATTCTAGATTCCGGAGATGTCAACTAAGCTGTACAAACGTTTTCCCATGTCTTGGCTTATGTCATTGACATGTATGTCCCGAAAAAGACCATCCGTGCTGATTCTCGTGTACCATGGATGACCAACGAACTTCAGTCGCTAAAGACTACCAAGCGAGCTGCCTTCAAGAGGTTCAGGAAGTACCGAGCTACTCTCCTCTGACCAAATCTCGCTTGCTGCGCAGAATGTTCCGGTATACAATCAATCGATGAGTGGTGTGAACGTAAGAAGGGTAGCGCGATGTCAACAATTACCGGGGCATCACATCGCTGAGCGCTGTTTCCAAACTTTTTGAGTTGGTAGTGATGAGTCCAATCGTCTCACATAGCAAGCAGTATCTTAGCACTGATCAACATGGATTTATTGCCGGCCGCTCGACCACGACAAATCTGTTATGCTTGAGATCGTACGTTACCGAAACTATGACGGAACGGACTCAGACGGATGCGAATTACACCGACCTATCGGCTGCTTTCGACAAGGTGAACCACGCTATAGTGATAGCCAAACTTGACAGGCTCGGAATCAACGGTAATCTACTAGATTGGTTTCGATCATATCTTACTGATAGGCTACTTAAGGTTGCTATAGGAGGTTATCATTCTGCAAGTTTCTGTGCCTCATCTGGCATTCCACAAGGCAGCCCTCTGGGCCCGCTAATTTTCCTACTTTACTTCAACGACGTGCATCTTATCATCAAAAGTCCGCGTTTATCTTATGCAGACGATCTCAAAATCTATCTGAGGATTCGTTCAGTTAATGATTGTATTCATCTTCAACAACAACTTGATGCAGTGGCCAATTGGTGCACGATTAATCGGATGGTGATCACTCCTGCCAAGTGTTACGTCATAACGTTTTCGCGGAAGAAGCAGCCGATAACCTTCAATTATGAACTGCTTGGATCGTCAATACGCCGAGTGAGTCATGTGAAGGATCTCGGGGTGATTTTGGATACACAACTAAATTATAAGCAGCATGTCTCATACGTCGTTGCTAAAGCATCAAGAGTGCTGGGACTCGTCTTTAGAATAGCCAAAACATTTTCCGACGTTTATTGTTTAAAATCGCTCTACAGCTCTCTTGTGAGGTCCACGCTGAAGTACTGTTCTGCCGTTTGGAGCCCTTATCACAACAACGGTGCGGAATGAATTGAATCGATTCAACGTCGCTTTCTTCGTTTCGCTCTCCGAAGACTACCTTGGAGGGATCGTTTCCGATTACCCAGCTACGAAAACCGTTGCCGTCTGATCAACCTGCAAACTTTGCGAGTGAGAAGGGACGTCAACAACGCATTGATCACCGTGGACGCCCTACAAGGCAGAATTGATTGCGGGACGATTCTTGCGAATATCGACTTGAATGTTCGTCTTCGGCCACTGCGAAATAATATAATGCTGAGGCCTCCACTTCGTCGTACGAACTACGGACTCGAGGGTGCGATCAGCGGTTTGCAACGAGTGTTCAACAGAGTGGCTTCAATGTTCGACTTCCATCTTTTGCGTGCAGTTCTCCGTCGAAGATTTGCCGCTGCCTTCGAGCGTCGCGGTAGCTGATAATGACTACGAAAAAAATGTATTTTTGTGTCTATACTAGTATGTTTTTTTTAAGACTTGACTAATTCTGATTTGCTCGTTTATGGATGTGATAATTTTTGTAACATTGTTTTTTTTACATGCTTTACCAACATCATTGGGGCTGCTGAAAGCCTGTTGATGTAAATTTATAAATAAACAAATAAACAAATCGGGGAAAAAAAAAAAAAAAAAAAAAAAAAAAAAAAAAAAAAAAAAAAAAAAAAAAAAAAAAAAAAAAAAAAAAAAAAAAAAAAAAAAAAAAAAAAAAAAAAAAAAAAAAAAAAAAAAAAAAAAAAAAAAAAAAAAAAAAAAAAAAAAAAAAAAAAAAAAAAAAAAAAAAAAAAAAAAAAAAAAAAAAAACTGGTGAAAGCGATAGAAATTGGTTCCCATATTATAGATTTTGACTTGACTCCTGGTGTAGGTAAGCTTTCCATGCGGGAAAAACATCAGGAAGGTAAACCTTCTAGGAAAGAAGATTAAGAATGGGGAAAAAAAAAAAAAAAAAAAAAAAAAAAAAAAAAAAAAAAAAAAAAGATCGGGAGCGTAGGAATCGAGATTATCTCTATGAAAAGGCAAAAAAAGGATAAAAAAAAAAAAAAAAAAAAAAAAAAAAAAAAAAAAAAAAAAAAAAAAAAAAAAAAAAAAAAAAAAAAAACAAATTTCTTAGAAGAAAACTTGATTTCGTATAAGGATCAACCTTATTGGTCTTTAATATCATTTACACGAAACAAATTATTGTAGCAACCCTTTTAGGGAGCGGCGTCTACGTAGATCCTTAATCGGAGCAAAAACTGAAAAAAAAAAAAAAAAAAAAAAAAAAAAAAAAAAAAAAAAAAAAAAAAAAAAAAAAGAGGCTTGCAAAGCGAACGATAAATACTGGATGTATGTAGCTCAGAACAAAAAAAATGCATCAAGTTACGATCAAAAAAAAAACCGAAATAGCCCTTAGACATGGGGAAAAACCGCCATACTGTTCCTATACCTTTGGGTGGTTTAAAAAAAAAAAAAAAAAAAAAAAAAAAAAAAAAAAAAAAAAAAAAAAAAAAAAAAATTGCTGTTGGAGGTCGTTATTAATAAAAGTTTGCAAAACTCAACCGATTGGAAAATATGGAAAGGAAAGACATTCCTTTAACCCCTTCTGAATCAACAACGCCTAAAAAAAAAAAAAAAAAAAAAAAAAAAAAAAAAAAAAAAAAAAAAAAAAAAAAAAAAAAAAAAAAAAAAAAAAAAAAAAAAAAAAAAAAAAAAAAAAAAAAAAAAAAAAAAAAAAATTTGGAAAATGGAAGGTGAATAGATGTAAAAAACTTGCTGTTCAAAGAAGCTGGAAGTGGGGGTGGTGTGAGGGGAATCATTCATCAAATGGCAATCGCCATTTCGGGCGGTGGTCATCTAACGGCCATAAGAAATATCACTTGATATTTGGTAAAAAATTACCAAATTTTTCATACGTATCCAGGAACAAAAATTTTTTTTTTTTTTTTTTTTTTTTTTTTTTTTTTTTTTTTTTTTTTTTTTTTTTTTTTTTTTTTTTTTTTTTTTTTTTTTTTTTTTTTTTTTTTTTTTTTTTTTTTTTTTTTTTTTTTTTTTTTTTTTTTTTTTTTTTTTTTTTTTTTTTTTTTTTTTTTTTTTTTTTTTTTTTTTTTTTTTTTTTTTTTTTTTTTTTTTTTTTTTTTTTTTTTTTTTTTTTTTTTTTTTTTTTTTTTTTTTTTTTTTTTTTTTTTTTTTTTTTTTTTTTTTTTTTTTTTTTTTTTTTTTTTTTTTTTTTTTTTTTTTTTTTTTTTTTTTTTTTTTTTTTTTTTTTTTTTTTTTTTTTTTTTTTTTAAAAAAAAAAAAAAAAAAAAAAAAAAAAAAAAAAAAAAAAAAAAAAAAAAAAAAAAAAAAAAAAAAAAAAAAAAAAAAAAAAAAAAAAAAAAAAAAAAACTTTAGAAAACATTAAAAAATGCAAAAAATCGATGTTTTTTTGATTTCTCATAGAAAGGAAAAACATGCAGAGAAAGTCCGTGGCTTAAAAAAAAAAAAAAAAAAAAAAAAAAAAAAAAAAAAGATCAAAATGTCCCTATCTCAATGTCGTTGTAGAGTTTAAAAAAAAAAAAAAAAAAAAAAAAAAAAAAAAAAAAAAAAAAAAAAAAAAAAAAAAAAAAAAAAAAAAAAAAAAAAAAAAAAAAAAAAAAAAAAAAAAAAAAAAAAAAAAAAAAAAAAAAAAAAAAAAAAAAAAACCCCCCCCCCCCAATCGCGGAGAGTAAGCTTCTACTACTCGGGCCTGCATTCGATTCGTAGTAAAATGGCTTCCTGGATGTCCTCCACCATTTTCACACAAAAAATGGCGAAAATCTCCTGTTTTCCATCCTAAAAAGTTTTGCACTTAATTTGTCTGAAAAAAAAGTGTCAAAATTATGTTTTTCATCAAGTATAAGTTGGGAAATAGAGTAAAATAATTATCTCTTATCAACAAAAAAGAAAAAGTTCTCTTAAAAAAAAAAAAAAAAAAAAAAAAAAAAAAAAAAAAAAAAAAAAAAAAAAAAAATTTTTTTTTTTTTTCCGTTTGATTTGAAAGTGTTTTGTTTTTCGGTTCCAGTGTAAATTACGTAAAAGTGATACTAATGACAGACATACCATTGTACTAACGTTGTACTTCTACAATTGTATGTCTGTCAGCTAGTACAGCACTAGAACCAAGCAAGCAAAATAGTACAATCGCTGTACCTATACATACCGCAAGCTGTGTTGTACGAGTACATAACGCAGCTATTTTTACTGCGCACAGCGCCATGTTCAGATGACGGTAATACTGACAACTAATTTTGACAATGTTTTGGATAAAAACAAAGCAAACAAAGAATATCGGTGCTATTTGAAAACGCGAGTTTGAAAAGTTTATTTTATGTGAAAATGACTTCCGTAGGCGTTGATAATAAACGGAAAAGGAAAATTACCGTGCTTGACAAATCGGAAATGTACATCGTAATCGAAGTGTGGAAGGAAAATGTGGAAGCCCTTCGCAGCACTTCTAAAAACTCGCATATTTACAAAAAAATGTGCGAGGAGCTAAAAGCCTATGGTTTGGCACTAAGCCCGGAGGAATTAAAAAACCGACTCAACAATCTTACACGAAAATATAGGTACATATAAAGCCTGGTATAAAGATATAGAAAAAAGTTCTCAGATTTTAATTTTTGATATGTTTATAGAAACGAAATCAATGCGATGGGACCATCAGGAGGATCTCCTTCGACCTGGGAATATTTTGAATCGCTTCACAGTTTTTTGCGCAGCTACAAGCAGAACAAAACCAGAGAGCTGATGGACGAAGTAATTGGATCAGGTATGGAAGCACTTATTGGCTAAAAATTCGTTTCGATGTCTTTCTTTTTTGCTCGGGTTTGTTTTAGTGACTGATTACAATTTCCGTGGTTCAAGTTTTTCAGACGAAAACAAGAATTGGGATAATTATCTGCATTATAGGTTTATAATATGATTTTCACGAAGCAAACTATTGTCGTTTTCGTTTTTGAACCCAGCTTCAACCTGGATCGGGTATCCAAGTAGGGTCTGCTTGTTTTCTAACAAACGCCAGTTTGATTGTTTATTTTTATATCCTGGCTCGGGTTGAGGTTTGCACTGCAAAATAATTACTGTTCGCACTAGGTTGGAACCTGAGAGTTGGAACTAGTTCCAATCTTGGGTAAAAACGAAAACGACATATGACATGATAATTCACCTTCATTCTGTTTCATTAACTTATTTGGTTTATATTATTGATCAAATATATAAAATAGAAATAGCATATATGTGAAAATTGTCTATGTTGCTTTTCCAGATAATGATTATCATGAGGCTGAATATCTCATCGATGAGGATATTGGTGTGGACGACTTTCCGATTACTTATTCTGTATCTGCTACACCTCCATATACACCATCGCCATCATTGCGGGCGAGAAACTCTGCACCTATGAAGAAAAGAAATATTCAAGAAAAGATGTTAGAACTTGCAGAGAAGGAGAACACCAATATGGAGAAATATCTGGAACATGCGAGGAGGACGGATGTTGAAATCATTATGTTAATGAAGGAAAACAATGCTCTTATGAAGCAAATGATTGATAAAATGTAAATCACATTTCTGAAAATGATCCGAACAAATAAAAAGATACTGAATTTCAAAAATTCATCAAATTATCGATAGCAATAAGGAAAATTACAGCTTAATTCTAGATAAACATTTATATAGGTCCTATATGCTTTGATAGATTCTCTTCGTCGATTTTTTCTTGAGTAAATAATTTAGATGCATTTAATGCTTGCATTTTACATCTGAGGCGACAGATAATAACATGTTTTATCGAGACAAAAGCCTATAAATATTCATTGAAGCGGTGAATATTAAAAGATAAAGTCAATGAAGAGAATCGATTAAAGCAAATAGGATATTTACCAAAGTGTAACATCAGTGCCTGTCTGATAAGAGTTGCAGAAGCATTTTCGATTTTGTCTACAATTCCTCTTTGTGGTTGTTTCCTGGTACCTATGCTCTCCGGTTGTGCCATCCATTTAGCGTTTATATTGTCATTGCGATTATTACACAGATTATGTAATATGCAGCATGCTTTAATAATCACGTTGGCATGTGTAATATCGACTTCCAAACCTTTACCAATTCTTCTGAAGCGGGCCTTAAGGTGCCCAAAGGCGTTTTCGACAACACGGCGGCATGCTGACAATCGATAATTAAATAATTTCTCATGCTCTGACTGACTTACAGAGAAAGGGAATGGCTTCATTGTAACGTTAGAAAGCCTAAATGCCGAATCACCGATTAACAATATCGGTATCTCAATTCCTTCTATAGTTTTGGAGTATGCCTTAAAAAATTCATTCGAACAATGCATTTGTTTAAGTTTAGAATTCTCAAAGATCGTCGAGTCGTTCGATCGTCCTGGCACACCTACGTTAATATAAGTGAACCGATATCGCTAGTCAACTGCAGCAAAAAGAATGACTGAATGCCAACCCTTAAAGTTGTAATAATCTGCTGCTTCCAATTTTGGTACATTGACTTCCATATGACATCCATCAATAGCGCCGTAACATTGTGGAAACCCTAATGTTTGGAATCCTCCGATGATTTCATCTAATTTTTCTGGCGTTGGAGAGTAAGCATTAAATGTTTCATGTTGTAGAACTTGTACAACGACCTTGCAAAATTCTAGAGTCAACTCCCCTGCAGTAGTTCTACCAACTCTAAACAAACTAGCAGTGGTTCTGTATTCTGCAGATGAGCCAAGAGCATACAGCGCAATAGCAATACGTTTTTCTAAAGGAATTGCCAGACGATAGCAAGTATCTTCTCTACGCAAGTGCTGTAATCGTTTTACCAAAAAATCAAATGTGCATCGATCCACACGAAAAGTATTTTTAAATCTTCTATTGGAATATTTTGGTACTTCCTCTTCCCAAAATTGAGAGTTCTCCACCTACAATGCATGAAAATAAATTTAACAGGTTTAACTCTTATCCAATTACATCATTCATACAATCGACCAAGGCCTTCGATGTCGTTGCTTTAATGTAACCGGAAACGTTAATGCCGAAGCATATCTTTTGTGTAAAATTCTTGAATTCAAAGCTAGCATTTTGTATTTTCTGCTTTGTTTCATCAGAATTTGAATTTTTAAGTTATTTTGAATAATTTTGGCCTGACAAGTGCTCCTCATTTTTTAAAATAATGATTTAATAACTTGGTTAATATACAACACTGGAGAGGGACGACAAACAACAAAACAAAATTATTGTCAGTTTGACATACGATAACTACAACGTACAGAGAAACATGTGTGTCACCCTACAATGGTACATGTACAACGCTGTACAAGTACGACAGTAGTACAATTGTATGTCTGTCAATGATATTAGCCACCGCCCCCCCCCCCCAACAAAAAAAAATTTCTTCTTCTCCATCACCACCCCCCCCCCGCTACCACCCCTCCCACAAAACAATCCTCCCGACTACTGAAAGACCAACTCCGTTATTTAAATACCAACAACAAAAAAAAAAACAACAAAAAAACACACCACTTTTATTATTAATAAAAAAAAAAAAAAACAACACAAAAACCCCCCTTTGTTTTTCGCGAAAAAAACACAGGGCACCCCAATACAAAATGTAAACAAAAAAAATTTTTTTGAATTAACCCTTTCAGTCCTAATTTATACAAGAAATTTGGTGAATTCTGATTGATTTGGTGCTCAATAACCTAGAAATTAGGAAAAAGTACGAAAAAGTACGAAATTTTTTTTTGAGATGTGCTGGGTCGTCCAAACTGCCCAGAAGATCAGAACTTAAGATCCACAGTTGTAACATTAGCCACTATACAATGTTATGATATGTATTCAAACATATTCAATGAATGTCTTGGAAGATCAACTAACATTATGAGATAATATTGGGATATTCTATGCCAAACTAACTAACTTAACTTTGTATAGCCCATAAAGCTAATGTTACAATTGTCGACCTTAAGTTTTGAAGGACAGTTTGAATGAACTGAAAATAACAAGGTTATCATATGATGTCTGTGGACGTTCCAGAATATTCATTGAACATGTTTGCATATTTATCGTAGCTTTGTATAGCCCAACAGGCTACAGTTACTACTGAATATATTAAGTTTTGAAATCAAGGTCAGTTTATGAACCTGAACATTCCAAGATATCTCATTATATAGGTTAACCTTCCAAAAGACTCACATAATTTGGTCAAATACATATTCAAATACATTTAAGATTAGATTAGATGTCTTTATTAAAGAGACTTTCAGCCGGTGGCTGGTTCGTCTCTTAAATACATTTAAACTAATCATGTTATTTGTTGTTGCACGAAGCACGTAATTAATTATAATGTTTGAAAATTGGAAATATCATTCTTATCAATATGCAACTCTAGGAGTGGACAGCAATTTCTGCTAGAACCAAAGATGTGAAGAGAAAGTATTAATAGCGATGTGAAACTTCTGTTAACACTTCCCAAAGGCTACATGTCATAGAAATCAATTTCCAATAAGAGGTATTTTTTTGACACAACTACTATTGTTTTCGGTTGTGTTTCTCTCGTCGTCATTTACTTTAACAACCTCAGAGAAAAACCCGATAACTTGTTGTAACTTTCAACAGCTGAACGTTCGGAAATCTGATTTAACGGATTTTGGTAAAATATGACAAATTCCGGTAATATTTTTACAAGAATACTGTAAAATTCCACCGAAATCCAGTTTATCGGATTGAACGTTCGGTAAGCTGTTGAAAGTTCGGTAAAAAATTACCGAATACTGTAAAATTTTCTAATTGTGTACGGACCTATCAATACTTTCTCTTCACACCTGGATTTTTTTTCCATCATACAACAAACCGCATTTAATTAGAATTTCATTTGAATTTTTTTAGAAGCATTTCAAAATGTTCATCCTATACCTATACCATCCTATAACCCCTGTCCTATACGTAATCATGGAAACCGTCAGATTTATCACCACTCGGTGTCTTCTTTTTTCCACCTGGATTCGTCTATAGAAAGGTTTATAAGAGCATCCGTATCGGGCGCAACTATCTGGGCGACTAAAATACTCGTGCATCCTGCTATCATTTTAGTTTAGTCACTCAATCTCACCGGTCGCTACTATATTTTGTTACCGTGTTCTGTATCGGTCGCTGCTAAACTAGTTCTCCATCAGCAGTTTGGCAGATTCGGTGATCGTCATAAACATAGTCAATTGCGATAGCTCTTCTTCGTGATTTCTCTTGGAGAGACGTTCGGTTGGCATGAAAAGAACCATTGGTAACAGTGGTCTCTCTGGGAACCACTGGGGTTTGGTACAAAAATATAACTGTCCTTCCCTATAAGTTTCGCCAAATCACCCCAGAGGTTTCCGGATGGATCATTATGGTAAATTATTCTTTTCATGCCGACAGGTCGGTATCGTGTTCGAAAAAAATGTCTTTTTCTATTCCAAACCCATGTTAAATTCCGTTTACTGGAACGGAACAGTAAAGAATCGAAAAGAAATTTCTGCAGCAGTATCTACTCAAGTAACCCTGAAGCTCTATATAGATACATCAATTTTGCATTATATTACGATATAAGTTTATGGTATAAAGCAGTCTAATCATACATGCGTACTTAAAGTAGAACTAAAGTCGAAAAGGGCCCCACTCCTGTCAAATTAAAGCTACCGCACATGCTTTATTGAAGCCCGAGAACAAGTATAATTAGGGCACAGTAACTTTTTCAGCAGTTGAATAACTGCTTCTACTGAAATGTTTTATTGCATTTTAAAAAGCAACTATAGAGCTTGGGATAAAAAAAAAACATCAAAAATGTATTTAATTTTCTTCCATTTGAATTCATTTCCTCTTTTACGTTTTATTTAGGGATATTAATTCATATTATTCTACGGCATCTTCACGTTACATTGATGGGATTTATTTTTTTATAAGCTCAAATGTGTCTCCTACATCGGGATTCGAACCAACGCTTCTCACGACTGATCGATAAATGCCGGTTGCGTTAACACTCTTAGCCAAGAGAGCAAAGGAATTATACAAGACAACTGCATAGCATAAACGAATGAATAAAAACCGTCGCACCACGTGGTTTGCCAACCAAAAATCTATCCAGGAAAAATCATGAAAAAGCCATCGCGCCATCCTATTGACAAAATTCTTATTATTAAACCAAATTGACTTAAAGTTGATGAAGCAATGATTTTCCTTAAATCAAATTCAAAATTTGCCCATAATCCTGATTGAGTAACCAAAAATAAACAACAAACCAATCGGAGATTTTCGACAATTGGCAGTCGACTCTCTCGCGCCACTATCGCGTTGCTAAATTTGAGCGCCTGCCCGCATAATCTTAAACCATTCCTGGACCATTTCCCTTATTGTTGACAACCGTTTCCGTAATTGTTACGACATTTACCATTATAGTTGACAACTATAAATTAACAATCTCCTATAAAGTTTTAACAGTATGTCAGATGGTAAAAGGCCTAATAACAATATTCTGAATAGGCGGTTAAGTTAGGTTACCATAAAAATAGCAACTCTCACGAACAAAATTTTTGTTGGACTATATATATATATATATATATATATATATATATATATATATATATATATATATATATATATATATATATATATATATATATATATATATATATATATATATATATATATATATATATATATATATATATATATATATATATATATATATATATATATATATATATATATATATATATATATATATATATATATATATATATATATATATATATATATATATATATATATATATATATATATATATATATATATATATATATATATATATATATATATATATATATATATATATATATATATATATATATATATATATATATATATATATATATATATATATATATATATATATATATATATATATATATATATATATATATATATATATATATATATATATATATATATATATATATATATATATATATATATATATATATATATATATATATATATATATATATATATATATATATATATATATATATATATATATATATATATATATATATATATATATATATATATATATATATATATATATATATATATATATATATATATATATATATATATATATATATATATATATATATATATATATATATATATATATATATATATATATATATATATATATATATATATATATATATATATATATATATATATATATATATATATATATATATATATGAGGTTGTATGGTGAAAATGAGATTAAACTATTCTATAACAATAACATAAAATGTGACAATATATCTTACTAATATTACTTCGCATTACAACCTATATTACGTGATATAGAGTCTCTTGATATCAAATGCCATGCACATTATTTTCGGTGAAAACTAGATGCATGAATGCTGATATCAAGATACTCTTTATCAAGTAATATAGGTTGTAGTGCGAACGGGGTTTTACATTACAAATACAAATATTACATTACAATTATATTATATTACAAATAAAGTTTTGACTATATAGCTCATTGTTTTTTTGTTATACGGATGATGCTTTCCGATAGTCACGCCACAAATTTGCTAGCGCTTTTAGTTACGCCCGATACGGTTTGAAGTAATGGTGAGGGCGATCAAATATAGTTTAGTCGCGCACCGGTACGGGTGCTCTAAGGAAATATTAACTACAAAATAAACTGGCATTACTGTTGCGTATCCGTCACTTACAGATATCGAAAAGATTGACGATCAACTTGCATCTTTTCAAAATTTTCTCAAGTCGCGACCCAGGAAGTGTATTGAAACAAAGAAATTTCCACTAATTTATCTTTTCGGTCTTTGAAAAATCCCAACCCGAAAATGGCCGACTCCGACTTGGCCCGTAAAAATTGGGAGTTGGAGAACAACATCGAAACGTTGCCGGCAAGTGATGAAATTTTCCGCTATGATGCTGAACAACAGCAGCGGATTCTGGCGGCCCGTCCATGGGACAAAGATCCGCATTTTTTCAAGGATATTAAAATTTCCGCCCTGGCTCTTCTGAAGATGGTAATGCACGCCCGTTCGGGAGGAGCTTTAGAAGTGATGGGACTTCTTTTGGGTAAGGTCGAAGAGGATACAATGGTAGTGATGGATGCCTTTGCATTGCCGGTGGAGGGAACAGAAACTCGCGTAAATGCCCAATCGCAAGCATACGAGTACATGACGGCTTACATGGAATCGGCCAAGGAGGTGGGCCGTTGCGAGAATGCCATCGGGTGGTATCACAGTCATCCGGGCTATGGGTGCTGGTTGTCGGGAATTGACGTCAATACGCAGATGTTGAACCAAAACTACCAGGAACCATTTGTGGCCATCGTAGTAGATCCGGTTAGGACCGTTTCAGCCGGAAAGGTTTGTTTAGGAGCGTTTCGTACATATCCCAAGGGTGAGTATTGCATGGGTTCTCAAAATTTCAATGGTATTATACTGACGTTTAATTTTCAGGATACAAGCCTCCAAATGAAGAACCGTCCGAATACCAGACGATTCCTCTTAACAAAATCGAAGATTTTGGTGTACACTGCAAGCAGTACTACCAGCTGGAAGTGTCTTATTTCAAATCGGCCTTGGATCGTAAGCTTCTGGATTCATTGTGGAATAAGTACTGGGTTAATACGTTGGGAAGCTCGGGATTGCTGAGCAATGCCGACTACACCACCGGTCAGATATTGGATCTGTCGGAAAAGTTAGAACTGAGCGAGGCAAGCCTAGGACGTGGGCCGTTCGTGGTTACCGGTACCGATCCGAACGAAAAACGCACGGAGGATAAACTCTCCAAGGCCACTCGGGACTGCAGTCGAGCATCAATCGAGCTGATCCACGGTTTAATGGCTCAAATAGCCAAGGACAAGCTGTTCAATACCGTCAACGTGAAGAACAAGTGAACTATCTACTGTTTGAATAAATATGCAACCGCAGTACACTAAATATAATCAATTTTCTCAACTTAAAATGCGGATTCCACAATTTCTGTTACTTAAAAAGAATGTAATTCAAACGTTTTAGAACCTTATATAACCTTTTTAGCATAATTACTATACCCAATTCCAACGCAGGTCATCATTACCTTGTTGGACCCTGCCATCTCGTCATCTACGTCATCATCGCCTTCTTCTCCAGATGCGTTTTCCAGCTTGAACGTGATTCCAAAAAACTCCCTTAAATGTTGCAAAAAGTATATCGAATACTGTGACAGTGGACCGATCAAGAACTTTGATACGTCTTTTTGTCCAAGAGCCATGTAAAGGGCAACCAGCCATTGGAAGGTCGAATCAACGCATCCACCTCGGTAGATCTCATCCAGTAGCTTCATGGCTGCTTCTTTTCCAACATCTTCCGGTATCGAAGGGTTTCCGCCATCCTCCAATGTCTTCGAAATTGCTTCTGCCGAAAACTTGCTTCCATCTGTCGTCTCTGCTACTAGGTTCACTCCATAACCAGGACTGTTGCCAGACTTCTTGCCCTTGTGCTGATCAGTGTTAATGTACACATCCGGCAAAAAGTTCAACATGATTCCTTTGGCCGACTCCACTGCTCGATTAGCCATCGCTGGTGAAACTTTGCAGCAGTATGCCATTCCACGGATTCGCTTTATCATTGTTTGCTTTGTATACTGAATCGCCTTCAATGTTTTCCTCACTGGACACTTGAAATTAACCTCTCCACCTCCACCGGGCATTATACCACGTTTTCGTATGGTCATTTCCAGGCCTTCATCAACCAGAAGAAATCGTTTCAATGCTGAAAAGGCGGACGCCTTGATGTGATCAACCGATGGACTCTCGGCGCTGTTTGTCACACCAGTTAGTGTGACTTCAAGAGGAAGTTTACAAAATGGTCCTAGCGCTACCAGTACATCGAGGTAATAACCGATTCCTCTTTCGTTACAGCAATCGTGTTGAAAACTACCACCCTGGAGCAGCCCCGGCTGATATGAGAATGAGCAACCAGTTCGATCTACCTTGATCCGCGTTCCGTTAGTGACCTTATCCAGTAGTTTAAGCAGGTCAGTTTCATACTCCCTCAACCCTGGATTGTCCTCGTCCTGTAGGCGGATGTCACGTATTTCTACCGGTTTGCCACTTAGGGTCGACAGGATTAGTCGCTGCTTGAGGAAGTTACTGCCTCGGTAGATTAAGTAGCAGTGCTCTTTGCCGACGCAGGTCATTTCTGCTGGAGGATGAGATATTTGAAAATTATTATGATTTGATATTGTTAAGAATCTACCTTTTTTATCTTGTTTGTGGTTTCAGAAAAAATAAGTTTAATTCTTTACTACTCGAAACATGTGCCACACAACTGAACACAACACAGGCGAATGCGTATCGTCACTGTGAGTTTTGACAGATGTGTATGTATACAAGAAACCCTGTGACTGGGTGTGAGAGTATTTCTTATGGCGAACCAGCCCAGGAGGCTGAAAGCCACTATAATAAAGAATTAAAAAAAAAGAGTATTTCTTCTTCTTCTTTGCGGGGTGGCGAGACTGACGGTTCTAGTCTATATACACTGCCAAGGGATGTCACT
Source organism: Aedes koreicus (assembly GCA_024533555.2). Classification (NCBI taxonomy): domain Eukaryota; kingdom Metazoa; phylum Arthropoda; class Insecta; order Diptera; family Culicidae; genus Aedes; species Aedes koreicus. The sequence continues at coordinate 112,572 of JAHHFK020005043.1, read as the reverse complement.
CAAGTGAAGCATACACTGAACCCAAACATCATCCCAAGATCGGGTGAAAAGTAAATCGATTGCGCCCTTTAACGAAAAGCATTCGGATATCGGATGATTGTCTTATACCTTGTTCATTCTACAGCGTTGTAACATAATACAAGGCTATCTTGATGAGATTTTCCTTGTTGATAATTTTCAAAACACCCTTGTATTATGTTACAAGTCTGTAGTCTGAACAAAGCATTATGGTTAGATCCGTATGACGATCATCCATGTTTCGTATGACAATCAACCAAATTCAATATGATGTTTGTTTCAAAAGTGGGTAGATTTATTAGCGATTTATGAATAATTTGAAACAATTCAACGACTTAAATTTATTTTACATTACACTTCCTCAACCGTTGAGCAAAAATTGCATCGGGAGTACAAAAATTGAAGGAGTCAGGAAATATTTTTCCGCGATTCCGTAGGAAACGATCGGGTTTCGATCCTTTATTCGTGACGGTACCAGTTCTGATAGCGATTCATAGGTTTTTACCGAATGATGTAAAATGGAATGTTTGTCATCCTCATTTCAAATGATTTGCGTTATACACTGAACCCAAACATCATCTCGAAATCGTATCGAAAAGTAATTCGATTGCGCCCTTTAACGAAAAGCATTCGGAAATCGGATGATTGTCTTATGGTTAGAGCCGTATGACGATCATCCATGTTTCGTATGACACTCAACCAAATTCAATATGATGTTTGTTCCAAAATTTTGTAGATTTATTAGCGATCTATGAATAATTTAAAACAAATCCACGACATAAATTTATTTCACATTTCACTACCTCAACCGTTGAGCAAAGACTGCAACGGGAGTACAAAAATTGAAAGAGTCAGGAAATATTTTTCCGCGACTCCGTAGGAAACGATCGGGTTTTGATCCTTTATTCGTGACGAAACCAGTTCTGATAGCGATTGATAGGTTTTTACCGAATGATGTAAAATGGAATGTTTGTCATCCTCATTTCAAATGATTTGCGTCATAGGGCTTTTCCAATTCAATACGCATTCAACTTTGGGATGACGATTTTTCGTACAGCGTTCATCAGAATTTTAACGGTAGGTCAATTCACTTCGCGTATTATTAGTTGTTCAACATTAAAGGATAATCATCTGGTTTCTAGAAAATCGTCCTCCGCCTGCATCTATCATTCGAAAATGCGATTTCAATATTTCGATATCAACCGACGGAGGATTCATCCGATAAAAGGAGGATGTTTGGGTTCAGTGTAGAGCTTTTCCAATGCAATACGCATTCAACTTTGGGATGACGATTTTTCGTACAGCGTTCATCAGAATTTTAACGGGAGGTCAATTCACTTCGCGTATTATTAGTTGTTCAACATTAGAAGGATAATCATCTGGTTTCTAGAAAATCTTCCTCCGCCTGCATCTATCATTCAAAAATGCGATTTCAATGTTTCGATATCAACCGACGGAGGATTCATTCGATAAAAGGAGGATATTTGGGTTCAGTATACTGGCCCTTACTGAGCAAACATCGCTCAATCAAAAAGAAGAAGAAGAAGAAGAATAGAAACATCGGTGCCTCCCCAGGGACGCCCCCAATTTACTTCCGGGCCCCCCCTTTTCCAGGTAATTCCCCAAAATAAATAAATCTTATCTTGTGGGGGGGTTGAGTGGGACTGATATGCGATTATTTTGCATGTCTGATTGTAAAATAATCGCATATCAGTCCCAGTCTTTTTTAGGTAGAATTACCTAGATTGATACAACTATATGGCAATTGCAGCATTTTAAATAGCAGCATAAGAGTTGCTGCTGGCTATTGCTCAGTGATGCTTTAATCATACGTGATTTGGTGTAGTTGTTTGACATCCTTTCAATTAATAACTGGGAAGTACATCCAGAACACTAAGTTGAGGGCCGGCGAAAAGTCCAACTAAGGACGTGTCTCTGCCGTCCCGCTTCCCCTATTATAAGTGGAGCTTTATATGTAGCCAAATGTAATTCCAACTTAATGATTTGTTTTCGTCTTGCTTAGCTGTCAAAGTTACTTGTTTTGTTCGAAGTATGTTATTTTTAGTTTGCGTAAACTTTGATCCGAATTGTCTTCAATATGTCATCGTTACACATGATTAAGGATTTTTACCCCTTCGATGATAGTTCCGATAAAGATCTTCCCGGGTTCGATCTGGCATCGACAAACATTGAACGGTTTGTGAAATAGATTTTCATGTCGTGAAGTGAAAACATTAAAAAACTTCCGGTGTTTTTTCCGCACCGCATCAGTTTTGACCAGTAATGGACAAGTGGAAAACGAAAGCGGACGGAAAACATCATCGAACCTCCGAAGGAGATCACAGCACCACCAACGATAGATCCTGATTCGGATGGCAGCTTTATGCCGACGGAAATTATGAGGATTTACGGAAAACGTTGAGGAAGAGGTTGAAAAAATAAATCCGGAAGTTGGATACCGCAAGAAAACGGCGTTTTGCACACAACTTAATTATGGAAGATTGTGGACATAGTAAGGAGTGTGCCTCACTGGTTTCCAAAGATGACAGCATCGACAATAATATATCCTTTTGGGACCTGGACGCGACCGATCAGAAATGCTTCATATGCGTGAGAGTTAACCGAGTAACTGTTGAAAGACGAAGTCGGTATCGTTTTACAGAATACATTTTACCTTTCCGGACAGTAGCTAGTGATGAATCTATGATAACCCAAATGCATAAACTGTACCATGTATGGTTTGGATGATATCCCGAGTAGATAATTAAGGAAAGAGCGTTATTAAGGCTTGTTTCGTATGGTGGGTCTGATATGCGATTATTTTCAAGGTGGGACAAACTGGCCCAATGTTGTTTTCATGTTTCGTCAGAATAAACAACCCAAGTTTTTCATGAAAACGTAATGAACAATGATAATGAGACCTATTAATAGTAATAACTCAAAATCATCGAAAAGTCATATGGGACTGATATGCGTTTCACGGCAGTATAGTGATATAATTATTATTGTTTGTTCAATGTTTTTAATTTTTATTGCTATTAGTTCTAAATCTATGTCCGTCATTGTTATTTCTTCGTATATTAATGAAGGATGTATTAGAATTCCTGTGCCTCCCCTGATGATTTCGTATGGTTATTTTTCTTAGCGACCTATCATTCAAACGATTAAATAAATGGTTGGAGGATTTGTAATATCGTTCGTTTAAGGTAATTTTTTATCAGGATCCGTAGCCATCTGGTCTACAGTTTTTTACAAAATTATAATTGAGAAATTTGAATTTATCGTCTGGCTTTAGCCAAGTCTCTTGAATAAGGAATATATGTACGTTTTTAGTTTTTAAGTATGTTTTTATTATTTAATTTTGTGTAGTGGTCTTATGCTGTGTATGTTTATTTGAGATATATTTAAATCACCTTGAAAGTAATTGTCCATGAATGTGCCTAACAAAAATGGTATCACTGACTATGGTGAGATTTGGTAAACGTTATTTAGTTTTGTATTATTGATGCTATATCAATCAGCAAAACATCTGATTCTATTTCATTGTCACTAGTTTTGTCTGTAATCTTTTCTAAATTTTTGTCTTTGTATTTCTTTTTTTTTTTTTCTTTCTTTTGTTTCCCATCTCCCACCCGGAAATTTTTTTTTTTTTTTTCTTTTTTTTTTTCTTCACTATTTTCGTTTTATTTTTTATTATCAGGGTTATTCTGCGTGGCGTTTCAGGTGAGACGACTCGAGTCACCCGTCTCACGCGATTCTCGTAGGCGAATAAAGTGAGAAAAGTCACCACGAATGAACTTCGATGAACTCTCGCTTTATTCTCGCAGTCGTATGTGAGTGACAATTGTCGCTCACAAGTGACATTTCAAGGCGTATCCTAAACCATTGACGACTGTTGGAAATGGAGACGAAGCAGTGAGTAAATTTATCACATAATTTATCAGAAAAGGTATTAATTAATAATTTTTATTAACTTTTCACATTTCAGAATAAAAATAACAAACAGGAAGCAGTTCGCGTGTTGGCCACCATGGAAAAGTACCTTCAGGTGACCAAAATGCCTGAAATTCGCTTCGAACAAGAAAATGCTCTACGAATAGAAAAGCAAAATGCTGAGAAACTAAAATATAAAGTGCTCCTCCTGGAGTACAGAAAGAAAAAGCTAGATCTCTTGCAAACGAAAGCAAAAAATACATCGTTGGAATATGTTTTATGAAGCAAATATAAGGCTGATATACGATACTTTTTTTGTTTTTTAACACATTGATTCCAATTATTATTAATTAATTAATTATAAGCTTTTCTTTCTATAACACTCACAGGTAAAATCAAAATCTATTGAATCCAATTATTTTTATTGGGTAAGATTGATTTAACTAGCTTACATATATATGCAACCATTTATGAAGGATTTGGCTACACAGTAAGAAAATTTTACAGTATTCGGTTATTTTTTACCGAACTTTCATCAGCAGAACGTTCGGTAATCTGATTTAACGGATTTCGGTAAAATTTGACAAGTTCCGGTATTTTTTTTACCGGAATACTGTAAAATTTCGGTAGCCGGTACCAATAGTCATGAATGGTAAGCTTCACAACTTTATCACTGTTACTACAGCAGAACGCTATGGATTGGAAGTTGATCGAGTGAATTACAAATATTCAGTTCAAATCGAAGCATTCAGTAAAGTTTCATTCGGGTGATTTCAATTTTATTATTACGCCGTGATTGAAAAAAGTTCAGAGATTATTCAACACGTTGCTGAATTAAATCGCCATAATGATGTTTATTTAATGAGTGATTGTTGGGGTACGTAGTACCTATTTCCAGTATAGCCTCGTATATCGGTACACCTGGAGATCACTGCAGATCGAATCACAAATTGACCACGTTTTGATTGATGGGAGACACTTCTCGGATATTATCGACGTCAGGACCTACCTACACCTACCACCACTAGAGGATTCAGACCACTATCTGGTAATGGTCAAAGTGCTCCAAAGACTTTCCGTTGTACACAAAATTCGGTACCGACGCCCGCCACGGTATAATCTGGATCGAAGCTAACCGAAGTCGCAACTAATTACGTACAAAGCCTTGAAGCAGCGTTGCCGGAGCTGATCGAAGCCCCTCTTGAGGACTGCTGGAGTACCGCCAATGCAGCCATCGACAAGGCGGAAGGAAGAGATGGTAATACACAAAGTAGTTGAAGAAGTAAATGATTTGGTTAAAATTATTCTTAACTTAGAAATAAGTAAAATTCAAGATTCCATGACACTTTCTAAGTTAGGAAAAGTCAAAGATAGAATACTCAGACCAGAAGAAATAGAATTCATTAACCAGTTTCTAAGCGATCAGGACATTCCAATCGACCTAATAGACAATTCACTCGGGTTTGTAAGTGTCCTCATAGGTACCGATGGAGAAACCATACTTTACATCATCAACATCCCAAATCTCAGCAATTCAATATACCGGCATTTTAAAGTTGGACCAATTATAGAACAATCACTACGTATTAAACTAGAGGGCAATGATTATCTTTGCGGCAACGGCAAACACTATTTGCATCCAACATAATCCTTGGTCAAAACAGCCGGTGCAGATACAAAAGCATCGGACATCATCAAAAAGTAACAGAAATGGGCCAGATAATTTATTATTAAACGAGGTGAACTACACGCTCCTTAATACTGCGAAATTTCCGACAGGAAACAAGTTGCCTCATTTCTAACACATACCAAAATTGCACAATTTCGATTAGGAATATAACGTTTATTAACCAATTCATCACCAAATTTTCGCACTTACAATATGATTGAAGGTTACAAAGCGAAATATAGAACAAGCCACTGATATCTACACGTTGATAAGACATCATTAGAAAAACTTGTCTTGGAGCATCAGGAAAACCTGAAAGTAACAATTCACACTATTTTTATACTCAGGAACCAATCGAAGAAAGAACGGGGCAGTCCGCGGGCAGTCCGATGTGGCTTCGGTATATTTTATCCGCCACCATCGTTGACGACGTGACATCCAACCAGGAGGTTCAACCCCTCGCGACCTAGTGCACCGAACCGCGGACACATTTTATGCCGGTATGTAGTTTAGTTCCAGTCAGCAGTTTAGCTTTTCTAAAAACATCTTCGAACAGTCGTTACACTTTTCCGTTTTGCTTCTTACTCTGAAAACCATAAATATCAATAAATTAAGAGAACCCATGGTGGATTATTTATTCTTAATTACCCCAAGATGATTAAATTTTCTCTTTTTATTTCAATCAAAATTGATTTGCAGCAAAACGACGAACGTTATCTTCTTCAAAACAAAATTCTGCAGCAACAAAAGAATATGGCCAAACAACGTTCCTGAACAATGCCTTATTAGTCCGTTTCTCACAAAGTGTTGGGCCACCCATACTAATCAACCGCATAATTGGGTAGGGGAAACTTTTTCCTTCACGATGGTGTCATTGGTTTGTATGGGAAACCAATTTTTTTGCGATGAAAACGTTTACAACGTCTTGTTTAGAAATGTTGTTAGGCCATGTTCTATTGTTGCTCCAGAATATAGAAACTGACAGTTCTTAGAATGAATACAGAGTCACATGTGATTCATTTTCTCACTCACCGAGAAATGAACCTCTCGCGTCACCCGACTCGACTAAGGGAATCGAGTGAGAATAGTCATGTGACTGCGAAGTGACAATTGTCGTCTCACCTGATACGCCACGCAGAATAACCCTGAATTTAAATTTTGTGTGGTTTTTTTTTTTCTCTTAAAATGTTTCCCCCCCGACCCAACCCTAAAATCCAAATTTCCCCTTTTTCTCCCCGGTTTCAAAAATTTCGCTTTTATTTTTTTAAAAAAAAAAAAACATCCCCCAAATGCCAAAAAAAAGGAAAAACGGCGAGCCCTGTTCCACGACAATGAGGGTTATTGGAATATATAATAAGTGATACGTGATACGGATGGCTTTACTGAAGTCCAATGGTCAGGTATGATAACAGCATGTATAGCTTATTGATTTGCTAAACATTGATTCTAAGTAACTTAAAGCTTGGGTTGGAGTGCACTGGGCTGAGCTCGTTTGTTTTTTCACCTGTCCTTGTTCCACAGTACCAGTTCATAGTCTGATCGTCTGGCGGAATGATGCTGCAATGGCAAATAGCAGGTCAATCCGAAACTGGTGGGTTTATTCACAGTTTGACTTAATTGGAGACACACAATTAATTTATTCTCGAAAAAGGCAAAGGCGAACACTAGTAGTAGTAATTACGATATCAAATAACATATACAGATATGTAGTTTGAGCGAGTATAGGTTATTTTCAAAATCAGAGCTAAATAGAGAAAATTAGAAACATTGAAAATTGCTTGAGTCCTATTGTGCACACATGAGAGCTCATATACTAACGACCCAAGTAACACCACTTGTCATATTTATGTTAATAATACACGTTTTAGACCAAGCCCATGTTTTTTTTCTAACGTCAATAACATAGTTTCATACACGCATATAACCGAAAAAGCGCAATAAATGTGCCATTTTTGAACATCTTTTAGGTCATACCAAATGTTTTGTAGAACATCCATAAGACAAATATTATGTTCTATGGATGCTTCCAACAGCATGCTTATAACATAATGATATGTTTTGTCAAAGCAAGCACGGTATGAACAAAGTAAAAATAAATATAAACAAGATTTTTTAATGGCGAAACGATATCGTAGCTAATGGTATTTTACGCGTTAAAGATGATTGTTTATAACTTTTTCAAATAGGAAATTAAAAGTGCTTTACGCATGGAAGTTGTATCAAAATTGTATATGCGGCTCAAGGTTAGCAGTGCAACTTTCCGTGTTACCTTCCCTAATGTCATGCGCCATCGATTGGATTAAAAAACGTAGAAGGTACCCCGAATAAATTATTGAATTTTAGTGAGATTTCTTTATGGATTTCACAAAAACCAACATGGCGATTTTCCAAGTCTACAGTCCTACAGTACAAGTCTACAGTGTGGGTAAAAACATAAGTAACACATTTGATTTTCAAATGTTCGTTTTTTCTTTACTGCGTTTTTTGTTGTGAAATTGAACCGAGTAATGTCAGAATGAATGAAAATACAAATACAATTTTTCTATTATGTTGTGCGTAGCTACATCTCAAAAGACTCCCCCACAAATTAAGTGCAAAAATTTATAAAAAATACTAAACAATCTACCAAACTGTTGCTTTATGTTACATTTTAATAAACCCCTATGCCCAATTTGGCTTCTATTTGAATCAGTGAGTGGCATCACAATTTTACATTTAGGTAGTGTTTTTTTTATTCCAGTATTTCAAATAAACATATTTTGAGCCGTCACTGTATTGGATTCACAATCAATTCTGAATAATTTCACTATTGCATGAGGATGTTAAAAACATGTTTAAAATTCATCTTGAATGCAACCTATCAACATATTTACGAACATCTAGCATACACGCTATTTCCAAACAATCCAACATGAAGTACGTTTGACTCAAATCAGTTAAAAGTATGGATACTCAAAAGTGAGTAAAGATAGTTCGTAGTGGTAAGATGACAAACAATCACCGATGTTTTCAAGAAGTAAAATTTAAGTTGATCGAACAAAAATAGAACAAAAATGTGTTCGCTGTTCTGGTACCACGTTTGAACTGAATATGTGTGGAAAAACATCTTCAAAACTTTTTCAAGACCAGACATGTTTGGTTTTTCGGCTTTTTTACAACAAACTTCTTATATTCTTGTCAAAGAATATGTTTCTGGTGTTACTTGGGGAGCGGGTTGTTTGACACCTGCTGTGCAAAAACAGAGAGAAGTCAAATGACAGTGCTCGCTTGCTGAGCAACGTGAGTTACTCGAGGTACCTCAAAAGCAACTCTGAAATTGCTCGCGATAAGGAGCTGTCTTGCCCCTTGCTTTTACAAGCCGTTTGTTTGTGCCCTAGTCTCCAACATGACGTACAGATCCTAACTGGATAGATGTAGATTTATGGTTTTCCGCGAACACCGTAGATTGAGACTGTTCGCGGTAGTTCTGGTCCTTCAAAAGTGATTTTGATAGATCTTGTGTCAATCAAACTAGATTTTGAGTCTCGTTTGATTCGTTCGATTCTTGTTATTTTTTGTCTGAGATTGTGTTTTGATAAAAAAAAAAAAACCGTGAGTGAAATAGGTACGTTCTTTAGTATGCCTGTTGTCTCCAGTAACATTCTTGAAATGAAAGCTTTAGAGTTGTTTTTTAGTGTTTGTGTAGAGTTAAGTATCTTTTCGGCGTCTTTTGGTCGTTTGTAAATAAGTTTGTATCTGTATTGCCCCGCACGTTTCAATTCGGTGAATTGGTCTAACCCTAGCTCTTGAAGGAATTTACCTACCTCCATGGGTTGGAGTAGATTTTCTCCTTCCTTGATTGAGATTGGTTCAATCAATAAAACATCGTGTTGTGTATTTTTTATCCAGTCATTTAGGTGGTTTTTGTTGGTGTTTGTCGTTTGTTCAGTATCTTTTGTTTGATTTTGTTTTTGTGATTCTGTGTAGTGTTGTGTTTGTGATTTCATGGGTTGTTTAACTTGTTATTCTTTATGTGTGTTGTTTTCTCGTCTTTTTCTTAGTTGGTTTTCTTTTTGGGTTTGTTGCTCATGTTCCTTCGAAAAAATCTTCGTCGTCAGTGTGGGATAAATTTGTATCCATCCAATCCAATTTGTATCCATCCAATCCAAGTTTATAAACCGCTTTATGTACAGCGGCACACATGAAGAACTCAAGCAATTCATGATTACCATGATTATTGCTGATTGCTAATTCTAGACAAAATAATCAAAAGGTCGTAAGTAACATTTGTAAACAATGACTTCTAGCATATTTTTCTGGGATGTGTCCCACAAACAAAATAGCACCAGATACAGATACAAGGAGTTATTACCTTCCCGTCGGTAGTGGATATAGATGTTAGCAACCTGGCATTTCCAGGAAATATACATTTTAAGCTTTTAAGTTCATTTTTTACAATTGTTACTTTCGACCTTTTGACGATTTTGTCTAGAATTGATATGATTCCATTTTATACAATGAGTTTATGAATTTAAGCATCATCTGGTAGATGAATGTTGGCTCTACAGTTTAGTTTAGTTGTATATCACAGGATTTCTGTGATTATTTAGATCAACGTTCAAAATTATTGTTTACAACTGGTTTTTGGGCCCTAATCATGAATTACTCGTTATATGTATCCGCAAATGTAGTATGGAGGAATCCAGATAACGTAAACGTGAGGTTAAACGTCGTAGATGGCGCACTTTCAAAATAGCTTTTCGAGCTGTCCAAGAAAAGTAATTGGCGATAAAAAGGTAAGAAAATCGACGATAATGACGATACTAACCAATTTCATACAGTATGAAACATAGCTAGAAAGTTATTATATACACACTTAGATTTTTTTACAGAAATCTGTAAAAGTTTACCGAATTCTCAACAGCTGAACGTTCGGTAATCCAATTTAACGGATTTCGGTAAAATTTTACCGAAATCCGGTAATTTCTTTACAGATATCTGTAAAATTTCACCGAAATCCGATAAATCGGATTACCGAACGTTCAGCTGTTGAGAATTCGGTAAACTTTTACAGATTTCTGTAAAAAAATCTAAGTGTGTATTTCAATTTTAGATACTACGATATTTAAACTCACTTTAGCTTTATTTTGATTTCTCAGGCTATAGGCTACGTCGGTCACTTCGGTTGACGAAATAAATAAAAAAAAAACAAAAATAAAGGGCACTAGCGAAAATTATGATCTGGGAGAAAATTTCTCTTTTTGTACTTAAATCAAAAACTATTTGAACGTAAATGAAAATAAGGGTAAATATTGGGCCATATTACGGTTCTCACGTGACCCGTGATACCCGAAAGAAAGACAGTTAGGGGTATTTCGAGAGGCGAAATGACGTTTGTCGATTGGTGAAGAAAGAAAAGTCACTTGCAGTGACGTGACTGTCCATTTGATTTATCCAGAAGAGTCATGTCACCGTATATGACTTAGATCTTGAAGAAAACCCCGAGTGTTTGATTTGTACCTGTTTTTTTTTTTTTAAATATGAAACAGGTTTTACTCTACAAGAAAGGTCTAACGCGTCACCATTCGGCCTTATTCTGCACGCCACGCAGAATAAGGCTGAGTGTTGACGAGTTAGACCTTTCCTGTAGAGTAAAAGTTGAGACGACTCGCTCTCAAATACGAGGTGACAATTGTCGCCTCGTGTGAGGTGACTCTCCATTTGATTTGCACGGAGGCGACAATTGCCACCTCGTATCAGCCTTGGTGAAAACACCAAACCGTTCTGCACGAGCCCGAACTTGACTGCAAACACACCACCATGTGGCTATAATTTACCACTTCAGTTTCGTGCTTATAGATGAACCCGCAACGCAATGGACGCGACACGAGTGTACACGCTCATGTTTTGCTTTAGACACCGTGTCTTGATTTTTAGGAAAACACCCGAGCCGAGTGGTTATGATCACAAGAAAGCTCTCAACATACACCTAGCATGGCACTGGTTACCACGGATAGAGCATTGCTCGTCGGATGATTCCAAAAATTTGATAATTTGACTTATAGGTTTGTTTTCTTGGCTGTTGGGTGACGGGCGCATGAGTTGATTGAGTTTAACAAGCACGACATGGGTAGAAATAAAATAAATTAACCACGCAATTGGACACAATAGGAAACACTAGGCTGTGGTGTTTGCCGAATTATCATACACGATGGCTTAAGCCAAAACACGAGCACTGGCATTGGTGTTGTACCCACCGCGTTGTGTGTAAGTCTGGAAGCACGAAGTCATAGTGGTGATTAATACACGCGATAGCGTGGTAAAAAATAGCTCGGCGTGCAGTGTAGTGTTTGGACATGGCTGCCTCGTATGTGAGAGCGAGTCGTCTTGACTCACACGCCACGCAAAATAAGGCTGATTGTTGTTGAACCATAAATGACGCAGATGGACCCTACAAGCTAAAGTAGTCCTTCCTACATCGATTGCAATTTGCATGTGATACACCACTACAACAGTAAAGGGCAATTCAACTTTTTTTTAACATAATAATATTGAGTTTCAACTAGTGTATTAACCAACAGTTATCTGAAATGATTCCTGAATTTTGTTGTCTTTCATAATTGTCTAAATTTCATACACTAATTGTTATTTTTGTAGTGTCTCAATTTCCTTGCGGATGCACACGTTTCATAAGCCTATCTCTGTTGATCTATACAGCTATCAATTTTCAAATGTAAACAACTCACTCGTCGGATCGGCTGTTGAGCCTTTTCGTGCTCACTGGGTTGGACAATATTATTTAATTTAGCTTAGCTTCATCTCTTACAACAGTAGTCATTGGTCAACACTAATCAAATTCCACTGAAAATATTAGTTTGTCTTTTATGTGCGTTCTTGCCTCCGTGATTAATGTTAGTTGGCTATCACTTCTTTGGTTAGCATCGGTTTTATTCTATGTGTGCTAGTTAATAAATTAGTCAGTTTAGTTTGCTTAATTGTTAATTTGAACATGCTCGTATTTAGTTACTTTTTTAAATCATAATTTGGATTAACCAAGACATATTAATTATTAAAATCTTCCGACAGTTAGTTTAAAAAAGGTATAAAAGATATAATACTTCGATGTGTGTAAACCGAAAATCGAGCACCATTCGGAGCTCACTTGAAGTAGGCATTTATCAGATAGTTGGCCAAGTAGAGCATTAGTATTCGGACCAAGATCTTGGATAAAAACAAATATCATTCCTTCGTTTTGGTGTTTTTAACTTGAACCGGAATCATCACGTCCAGGAATAAATCACTACCATATGACCATACCAACTCCTCGCCGTCAAACTTGTTCCGATGAACTAGGTTCTTGAAAGGGTATAACACCGGATTGTCGATGTAGGACTCGCATTTGTAGCACCAAACCGACAGATCGCTAAAGCTCAGCGCCAGCGAATGTTCCGAATCGAGACTGTGCAGCATGGCGTGCTCGTTGATGTATCGACCACAGTGGATCTGGAAGCAGTGCAAGCAGAGCCAATTCTCCGCAGTGGAATCACAACCACTGCATGGGGCTTTTGTACTGACGGCTGATGGTGAGTTTAAGGGACAATATATTAGTTTTTGGCAGTCAGGCGGAAAGAGAAAACTTACTTTCTGGCAAATTGTCCGGATTCAGTTCTTTCAGATGTGGACAATCACGTAACGGAACGACGGCGAACATTTCCTCGTTTTGTAAAGCCTGTAGACAACCATAGGTTACATATTTGTTGCAAGGAACGGGCACATTCCACTTACCTCCAAATTGGCAGCAAGGAAGTCTCTAAGTGTTTCGTGTTTCTCCTCAGCTCCGGACCCGCCAACGCTACTTTCTGCTGATTCTTTAACGCTCTTTCTCCTTCGGCTGGGACCGGGTTGTTCATCGCCATCACACGGAGCATTCCCTTTACCAGGAGATGAACCCGTTGAAGTAGATGAGCCACTACTGCTGAAAGACTCCGACGTAAATGGTGACAATTTCATTCTACTAAGAGCACAACTCAAATCCGGTTCGGCATTGTGACTGTTGCCAAAGTCGGGAAGCTTCTTGTTGAACCGCAAGGACTTCCAGAACTTCTCATGCACCGACAAGACATTCCTCAAGGTTTCCAAGCAAGGCATGTTTGGTCCGTTGTATCGGGAGCTTAGTTGTAACATCGGCAAAGGATCACCTAACAGGGACTTGGTACACAAAGCCATTGCGTGTGAGATCGAATTCACATTGTATCCACCTTCCAGACAAACGATTACTCGACCGTTGGCCAGTGATGACAACCAATGCGTAAAGTAGCCGTATGCTTCCGGGGTAACCTTACAACCACCCAACGGGTCTCCAATCGCTGCATCAAACCCGGCCGATATCAATACCAACTCGGGATCAAATTCGTACGCTACTGGTAGAATGATCTGCTGGAAGGCAGCCGAATATTCCTGATCGCCCATACCCTTCTTGTTCCAAGGAATATTCACAGTAAATCCTTCGCCGGATCCAGCACCCACCACGTCGAAATTCGCATCCTTACTCTTCGGGAAGAAGGTTCCATTGTCGTATCGATGCACAGACATATACAAAACCTTGGGATCGTTTTCGAAAATGTGCTGTGTGCCGTTTCCGTGATGAACATCCCAGTCTACAATTAGCACTCTCTTCAAACCGTGGTCCCTGATGGCGTACTGTGCAGCAATTGCCACATTGTTGAAGATGCAGAAGCCGTGAGGCATATCGGATTCAGCATGATGGCCAGGGGGTCGTACGATGCATACACCACTCCTGGATTGATTGTTCAGTACTTCATCTACGACCTTGAGTACAGAGCCCGCAGCCAATGTAGCACATTCGAATGTTTTTGGATGGAAGTAGACGGAGTTGAACTTATCCGCCACTTGCTTCATCTCTTCCCTTTCGACCGTTCGTCGGATCAAGTTTACGTGCTGCCGCGAGTGAACTAGACACAGCTCGTCGGTTGTGGCATGCCGGGCTTTGAGGTGCTTCATCCTGGTCAGTAAATTGTATTCTTCGTGACGAGAGTAGATTTTGGCTATCCGTTGTGGTTGTTCCGGGTGGAGATCTTCATGAATATTTCGGTGTTCCAGGAGTAATTCGTCGTACACAAAGCAAACTCTACTCACCGGAAATGTAAGACGTGTGGCAATCTGAAGCATAGCCAGGTGCTCTTCGATGTGAGCTTTCTCTTCAGTGCTTTGAAGCGGGTAACAGTTGCGAGTTGCGTACCGGATGGGATCAGATTGAGGTTCAGGTTGGACGTAATACTGTAGGACTTGGTGGAAGTTTGGCTGGGGGATGACATTATTGAGTTCTTCGAGACCATAGGTATCGTGCAGTTGGAGATTTTTCCAGTAAGGTCGATGGGTTTGAATGCAGTTGAGGATGGTGTGTTGGATGCTTTCACAGGGCGGTTGTAGTTTTTCCACTAGCAAAGGACAAGGATCACCGAGTAAAGTTCGGAGAGTTAGGGCACCACCTTCGGCCAAAGAAGAAAGGCAGTAGCCGCCCTCTAGGATGACGGCGACGCGACCCAGGGCGAGGGACATGAGCGGAGTCAACAGATGGGGGTAGAAGGCCGGCGTTATCTCCATTTGACCCTGTCGAAAGGAATAAAAAATGGGGTAAGAATATGGTCATGGACTACATAGAATGAAGATTTTTTGAAGATGGTGAATTTCGATTGGACCAGTTATGTTTCGACTTGCACGATGGAAACGATTGATGATTGACGTGACTATATTGCGCACGTTTACCTTGTCATCTCCGAGGGCAGAATCATAACCGGCCGAAACGAGAACCAACTCTGGGTTGAACTAAGGATAGAACATGGAAAACAGAGATAAAATTAGTAACGGGTGTAGTGATACGAACCTCTGGGCAACCATAGGCCGCATCGTAGCCAGCCGAAACCAGGGTCAACTCAGGCTGGAACTGAAAAAAGGGTTAAACGGTGTCGTTAGAGATGAAGTACCATAACTGAGTTTCTGAAGTATTTGAGTAGTTTAGAATTTAAAATGTCGTTACTACATATTCAGTCAGTACATTTGGTAATCTCTGAACCTATTACCATTCCAAAGAAGTTATATATTTATACCTCCATCGCTACCGGCATCAAAATCTGCTGCCATATTGCCAGGTAGTCTCCATTCGTCATACCAATCTTGTTTAGCGGTACATTGAAGTTGTAACCCAATCCTTGACCTTCACCGACGTAGTCAAAGTCCGACTCCCGCAAATTCGGCCAAAATTTGCCACACTCGTACCGATGAATCGAAAAGTAAAGCACCCTGAAATGGATTTAAACTGTTAAAAATGAAATCCTACATCTTCAACGCATCGCTCAATTTACCTTGGATCATCATAAAACATTCGTTGCGTTCCCTGTCCATGGTGGATGTCCCAATCCACCACTAGGATTCTTTTTAATCCCATGTTATCCAGGGCATGCTGTGCGGCAATAGCGACATTGTTGAAAAAGCAATACCCATTGTACTCGGCCTTCATTGCATGATGGCCAGGTGGCCGAATTATTGCCATCCCATTCTGCACCTTGCCGGCCAAGATAGCATCCACGAGCTCGAGTGTGCTCCCACTCGCCAGCAGTGAACAATCGTATGAAGACTATCGCAGAAAAATATAATTATTCAGCAAATTGAACGGTCCTTAATTACAGATAAGATTACACTCTCTCTCCTAGACAAGATAAGCGCACGTACTCACCGGGTGAACGAAAATAGCATCGTATCTCGAACTTAACTCCTCCAACCCATCAACATCGTCGCTCCCTTTCGTGTTCTTCAGAATCTCCACCTGCTCCGGCGTATGTTTGGTCAAAATTTCCTCTTCCGTAGCCATTCTTGGCTCAACCGTCTTGCACCTGTCTACCAATCCCAACTGTCGGCACCGCTCTAGCACTCGGGTGAATCTCTCCGGACACTCCGGATAACCGGTATCCCACAAACACCGATGTTCGGCAAACTTCTCGTCGTAAACCAGTCCCGTATGGCCCCGGACCAGTTCCATTGCCGACATGGCATTGCTGTAGATATCTTTCAACTGAACCACGTTCGACTCTGACCCAATCACCGTTCCATCCGGCCCACCTATCTCCTGTTGGCAGGACATTTTCTGCTTGCCCTTCTTTTTCACTTCTGCCAAACTTATAGGGTTCGGTCTGCGGCCGTAGAACTTGTTACGCCGTTCGGTAGCTTCCGCTGCTTCGGCCGCTTGTTGGGAGCGGGTTGTGATTTTGGACTTTTGAGCGCCTCGGCGGGTTACCACGGTGGAACTCTTGTAAATAAATTCGGAATTAGGGTCACGATAATTGAAATCAATTGTTTTCTGGTTAGACAACGAGGATGACGCAGACGGAAAGAAAAGAACAGTGGTGCTACACGATGGAACAGTTTGACACGAATAATAATCGAAACTCACGATGGAGATGATTCTGCGCTCTGGACGGTAGCTTTCATTGTTGTGTTGGCGATAAGGAATAACAACCGGTGAGAGTGAGGAGCAGAAAGTGATAAAATCTAGGTTTTTTTTCATTAGGGCGAATCTACAATTGAGAGACTCTCTCTGTTAACTTTCTCTTTCACCAATAGCTAAATCATTTTCACATTTTTTCGTTTGGCTGTTTGCCCAATATGCTAGCCAGCACTCTTATCTTACGATATGTGTTAAAGAATCAATCCATAGTTTTATAATGGCGCTGTAATTAATGAAAGAGGACGAGGCAAGAGAGAGTAGATTCGCCCTAATGAATAAAAACCCTAGAAATATTAGACACTCAAGAGACTTGAGTGTCTATAAGAAATATTAGATAAGGCAGGAGAGAGTTCGGTCAACAAAATTTGCAAACAATTCCAGAGCAATTTGGGATTTGGGCGAACATGCAGAATGTAAACAAACGGGAAATGATGATTGTAATATTCCAAGTCCGGAGCAATTTGCGATTAGGGCGAACATGCAGAATGTAAACAAAAGGGAAATGATGATTGTAATATTGCAAGTAGAATTTCAAACCGTAATTTACAAATTATCGAATAAATTCAAATACAATCTAGCATTCAGACAGAGAACAAAGCTAGCTTCTGATTCATATATAATACTGATGAAAATGCGTTCGTTATTCATTGAAATTTGCAATTTAATATTTATTAAATTAAATATTAAATATCCAATTTAATATTCGCCTGTCAATACTAGATTGTTTCATTACGCCATTTTCAATGTTGGCCCCACAAGTACTGGAAATAAAAGTATCGCCCTATACTATTCGCCTATTGTTGACATTTTGATAGGTTTCGCCCTCCACTTTTCGCCGTTGTTTTGGTTATTTTATCAGTATCGCCTTTTACTTTTCGCCGTTGGTTTGATTTTTTGTCAGTATCGCCTTTTACTTTACGCCATGTTTATGTTTTGATATAAATTACGCCTTTCACTTTGTCAACAATCAATATGGCGTAAATCGCAGAGTGAATTGTTTTGAATACGAAATAACTCTACGCCCTTTGCAAAAAACAATATTTAATGAATAAAATTAAAGCACAACCAGGACAAAAAGGTCAAAACTCATGATTTAGTAGTAGTAATTATGCATCGCATTGAAAAAACATTTTGTTTATATTTTGCATGTACGCCCTAATCGCGAATTGCTCCGGAAGTAGAATTTCAAATCGTAATTTACAAATTAACGTATAAATTCAAATACAATCTAGCATACAGACAAAGAACAAATCTAGCTTCTGATTCATATACAATACTGATGGAAATTTGTTCGTTTTTTATTGAAATTTGCACATTTTTAATATTCGCCTGTCAATGCTAGTATGTTTGATTACGCAATTTTCATTGTTGGCCCCATAAGTACTGGAAATAAATGAAATATACTATTCGCCTATTGGACTTTTTCATAGGTTTCGCCTTCTACTTTTCGCCGTTGTTTTGATCATTTTGTCAGTATCGCCGTTTACTTTACGCCAAGTTTATGTTTTTATTTAAATTACGCCTTTCGGGGGCGACCCCGGCGTAGTGGTTAACATCCATACCTCCTCACGCCAAAGTCACGAGTTCGAATCTCACCCCCGGACAAGTTACGAAAATGCCCAAAAGCGGTGTTTGAGTGACAACGACGGGAGATGAACCAGCCCGAGGCTGAAAATCTCGATAAAGAAAAAAAAAAAAAAAAAAATTACGCCTTTCACTTTGTCAACAATCAATATGGCGTAAATCGCAGAGTAAATTGTTTTGAAGATGAGATAACTCTACGCCCTTTGCAAAAACAATATTTAATGAACAAATTTAAAGCACAACCAGGACAAAAAGTTCAAAACTCATGATTTAGTGGTAATAACTATGCATTGCATTGAAAAAACATTTTGTTTATATTTTGAATGTACGCCCTAATAGATCATTGCACGATGGCGTCATCAATGCAGTTTTGACAGTTCAGGGATCTTGTTTACGTGGACTTAGAACATTTCCGAAAAGATAGGTTTGCAAATTTGTGCTCTAAATTTATTACTATTGAAGTAAAATTGCCTGAAAACAGTCACCAGTGCTTATTTTTATGGGTCATTTCTAATCATACAGAATACGGAAAAATCCAATGAAAAATTTCATTTGAGCGGTTCAAATTCTAACACCTTGTAAACAAGCTCCCTGAACTATCAAAAAAGTGAGGTTAATACATTCCGTGCAATGATCTATTGCTCCGGAATTATGTATTCGCTAAAATAGTCAAAAGGTCGTGAGTAACATTTGTAAACAATGACTTCTAGCGTATTTTTCTGGGATCCGCTTGCTCCCACAAACAAAATAGCACCAGAAACAGATACAAGGAGTTATTACCAGAAACAGATGCAAGGAGTTATTCCTGTTGGTAGTGGATATAGATGTTAGCAACCTGGCATTTCCAGGAAATTTACGTTTTAAGTCATTGTTTACAATTGTTTCTTTCGACCTTTTGACGATTTTGTCTAGATTGGGGCCTTTCTTCGTTGATCAATTCTCTCTTATTGATTTTTGTGTGTTCAATTTGTTCAATGTGCAAGCTAAGGACGTCTTCAATTGAGAAATCCAAGTAAAGCTAAAGTGAGGTTGAACCGATGAGGTCTATACAGGTGGAGTAGAAATGGTTAAGTTGTATTACACGGTAATCTCAATTTACGTTATTATGACTATAAAATATGCTGTTTCGAGAGAAACTGGGACTACGCCAAAAAGGAGTATATAACTTTTACTATCTTTTGCGTAGACCGAATATATGTCAAAATGTGCATACTTTTTACTCCTAGCAAAAAAGTGAAACATGCATACTTTTTACTCCTTTTCAAACATAAAAGATGTATACTATTTACGCATTTCGGAATATCAATTTTGCTCAAGTATTGCTGAAAACGGCTCAATTCCGTAATATAATTTCGAAAGTAAAATAGACATCAATAAATTACACAGCCATGTTTATTAATTGGAAGAAAAAAAATAACAAAAATCTGTCCAGGTTTTGCGCAGAAATTGACTCACACATTTTGGTAAAGAGTTATTAACAAACGTTCTGGAACTAATTGTTTTAACTTTACTGCAGCGGCTGGATAGTCGAAAAGAAAATGGATATAGTTTTGCCTCAGGAACTACCAGTACATCGGTCTCAAGCTCGGTCCCAAGCTTAATGGCTCGGCCCAAATAATGTATCCTTAATAACCGCATCCGGCCACAGGGCATGGAGACCTGTTCTGTTTCATACAGAATAAAATATTTGTAATCACCAGGGGGTTAGTCACTCTGCCACACTGTGTTTGTGTTTGAGTGTGTCGGAAGGTGTTTCTGTATTTCAACTTATCTGTCAATATTACAATCGAAATTTTATGCTTATTGGCAACCATAGATCTTTTTGACGTTTAATACTGATGAAACCTAGGCAGCGACTCTACTAAAACCCAAGGTGAAGCTTCACGTCAAGGTGGAGCGCAGCAACGCAGCAACTACCCATCTATCTGATGCCTAGTAGGCAATGACTAGGTTATACATCTATATAAATAAGCCCTCTTTTGAATAAGAGGACAGTTAATTACAACTGAAGTCTGAATTTAACTTCCTAATTCCCATAGATACACGCACACTTATGCATCATCTAAATCACATCATGCAAGCGAGAGGGAAACAAAACAGTGTGAAAACAAGCAATCGATTCGTGTAAGTGTTGCCAGGAATGAATTTATCTTTCATGTCGTGGCGAGTGTGTTTGAAGTGTGGCGGATTGTGTTTTTGAGGGTGTTAACACATGGTGGCCGAGTGATTTACCCCCTGGTAATCACTGATAATAGCAAATATTTAAATTACCTGTCAATTTTGTGAATGCGTCTTTAACTTTTCAAAAGAACGCATGTCGCAAATGTAAACAAATCGAGTTTTTCATTCTATCCTGTCAATAATAACACTCTTAATGTAATTACAATTGGCAAATACTTTTATCAAAATTATTCAGTTATGTGAGCCAAATTTCATATACGACCCTATATTTTTAATATTTTAAGCAAATTGTTCAAATACACCACACAGCAAGCCGACGTATCTGCGCTTAAATATTATAACCGGTGTATCTGACACGACGCAACTGCTAAACGTTCTGAAATACCGACGTATCCAACCGGTGTATGTTACAATCAAGATGTCACACCGACGTATCTAACATGGTGTATGTGTATGGTAAGGAGGGAAACCGGTGTATGTGTTAATTTTCTCAAAAATAGAGCGAAAGTGAATGAAAACCAGGATTTTTACTACTTTTAATATAATTTAACCATTTAATTTAATGAAAGCATCTGGAACTTCTGCCTCATTTTTCTTAATTCTTATCAAATGGTAGATCCGTCTATTTGAAAAGTTATATTTGAAATATGTATTCGCGTAATAGTTGGAACATTATTTGGGCCTTTCTTCGTTGATCAATTCTCTTTATCGATTTTTTTTCTGTGTTCAATCTGTTCAATGTGCAAGCTAAGAACGTCTTCAATTAAGATATCCAAGTAAAGCTAAAGTGAGGTTAAACTAATGAGGTCTATACAGGTGGAGCAGAAAGTGTTAAGTTGTATAAGTGTAATGCAAAAAACTGTCATTGTGTTCGTGAGATGATGCACAGCCTGTTGTTTGTAAACATGCGTGACATAGATCTCCAAAACAATTCACAAGAGCAGCAAACCACAAGGCGGAATGTTTATTTTCTGTATTTTCAAATAATTTGGTATAGTTTATCAAAATTTGTAAAAAATCGAGCGAAAGTGAATGAAAACCAGGATTTTTACTACTTTTAATATTATTTCACCATTTAATTTAATGAAAGCACCTGGAACTTCTGCCTCATTTTTCTTAATTCTTTTCAAATGATAGATCCGTCTACTTGAAAAGTTATATTTGAAATATGTATTCGCGTAACATTTGAAACATTATTTGGGCCTTTCTTCGCAGATCAATTCTCTTTCTCGATTTTTTTTTCTGCGTTCAATCTGTTCAATGTGCAAGCTGAAGACGTCTTCAATTGAGAAATCCAAGTAAAGCTAAAGTGAGGTTAAACTAATGAGGTCTATACAGGTGGAGCAGAAAGTGTTAAGTTGTATTAGTGTAATGCAAAAAACTGTCATTGTGTTCGTGAGATGATGCACAGCCTGTTGTTTGTAAACATGCGTGACGTAGATCTCCAAAACAATTCACAAGAGCAGCAAACCACAAGGCGGAATGTTTATTTTCTGTATTTTCAAATAATTTGGTATAGTTTTTAAAAGGTTTCTATTTTTCTGGCTGAAAAATGCCTTCTTGTGCACTAAAAGGATGCGGACAAAAACTAAACTTGCTTTGTTATCATTCGCTTGTTTTTTGAGTTTTACGTCACTATCCGTAATCATGGATTGTTTATACTTTTTTCGTTACTAATACCGATAAACACCTTGCTCTTCGCGACCAGAATACACCTCATTCAGATTAAACATCGTAGCTACACCCAAAAAAAAATTCACATAATCAGTGGAAAATATCAACTAGAAATTCACTTTACTTTCATGTGTGAATCTTATGTGTCCAGTGAAAAGAAAATGATTAGTCAAGTAGAATTCAGCGTCAACATTAGATTAGGGCGAATCTGCTTTTGTAAACAATCGCTTTCGTAGTCATTTTCTCTTGAACAGAAGGTCACAAATACAAATTAAGCACTCTTTAAGGAAGAGGAGCTTTATCTCTATTCGCTGATATGTTTCATTTGAAGGAATTGTATTCAACTTCCGAAAAATTAGCAGACAAAGTATTTGCTTACAAAAGCTGATTCGCCCTAATCAAATGGAGGCGCTGAATTTCTTTTTCTATGTGATATTCATGTAAGAGTCACTTATTTTAGTAGTGGAAAATATCTACATCATTAGACTACATGTGCTTCTACTAGTAGCTAAGTGAAATATTTTTTCAGTGTACAAATGACATTGATAATAACTTTCTAGCTATTTTTCAAACTGTATGGAATTGATCAGTATTGTTATTATCGTCGATTTTAGTATGTTTTTATCACCAATTACTTTGCTTAGGCAGCTCGAAAAACCATTTTTAACAAGCTCCATAAACGACGTTTAACCTCACTTTTGCGTTACCTGGATTCTTCCATAGATCTGGTTCAACAATAGAAAAGGGCCTATCAACATTTGTAAACACTTCTGAGCCCTTTTTCTCGCAAAAAAGTTTCTAGAACATCAAATTTGGTATATTTCTCCAAATTTTAATATAAGCGGAAATAAACGTATTCTGATGATATAATCTGATTTTTGAAGTATTTAAAAAAATTTCAGCTCCTAATGATGATCTTCGTAAGAGCATCCGTTCTCGAGATATTTCCGATTTAATTTTACCATATTCGAATAATATTCGAAAATACGACCTTTTCATAAATTATTCGCGTATCACCAGTAACCACAAAACAAAGCGAGACGATTGGATGAACGGTTCAAAAGATATGGGGTAAAATGGTTCAAT
This sequence comes from Aedes koreicus, assembly GCA_024533555.2. Classification (NCBI taxonomy): domain Eukaryota; kingdom Metazoa; phylum Arthropoda; class Insecta; order Diptera; family Culicidae; genus Aedes; species Aedes koreicus. Next base: position 88,927 of record JAHHFK020005043.1, on the reverse strand, counting down.
CATTATTTTTAAAATTTTCGTTTAACATATGCCTATTTTGCTTCTTATTGTATACTTTATAAATTGTGTGTCAAATCTTGAAGCTCTACGTCAGTTTTGGAGAAAACTTCAGGGTGGAGAGATCTGAAGTGAAAAAAGTGTCTCTGAGGTCAACTTTTAAAGCATTTTTAAAATCTCAACTATTTGCCAAAATAAACGTGTTTCGATGTTGCAGTATATTTCCAGCAGAAAATACGGCCTTTTTTTATAAACTATTCGCAGTTCTCCAGCATCACAAAAACACCTTTTTTGAAATATGCGTTTAGTTTCCCACAACTCACTCTTAGCCAGCAAGACGATTCTATAAACAGCATAAGAAATAGGGGGAAAATGATTGAAACAACTTTTCTTATATTTTAGTTTACTTGTATTCCATTTTTTTATGCGCATACTAAAGTACATATATTGTTTCTACATTTAGATTAGTTTAGAGAAGTTCCCTTTCATTTTACATGTTTATATATACTACGAAGGCTTGATGCTACATCATTTGAAAACAATTTTGCCTCAATCTGATTATATAAACGCGGAACAAAAGAGTGATATTTTTGTGTACCCGTAATCATTTTAGTTTGCTGAAAGATATTGCTCCATTCTGTAACTCCCTGTTCATAGTCTTCATAAGATACATAACAAAATGACATTTTCGTCAGGGGGTAAATCACTCGGCCACCATGTGTTAACACCCTCAAAACCGCAATCCGCCACACTTCAAACACACTCGCCACGACATGAAAGATCAATTCATTCATTTTGGCGAACCAGCCCAGGAGGCTGAAAGCCACTTTAATAAAGATACAAAAAAATAAAAAATAAAATTCATTCTTGGCAACACTTACACGAATCGATTGCTTGTTTTCACACTGTTTTGTTTTCCTCTCACTTGCACTGATGTGATTTAGATGATGCATAAGTGTGCGTGTATCAAACGTAAAAAAGATCTATGGTTGCCAACCTCTTCCTAAGCATAAAATTTCGATTGTAGTATTGACAGATAATTTGAAACACAGAAACACCTTCCAACACCCTGAAACACCTTCCGACACACTGAAACACAAACACAGTGTGGTAGAGTGACTAACCCCCTGATTTTCGTTAAGCAATTATTATTTTTCTGATTGGCCCAATCATATAATTCTTTTGTATTTGTTATTGGGTGTTCATGTTCTTTAGCTATACTTGTGTATCTTGCCATTCGTTTTAATGTGCCACCAATTTCATCGCATGGCCCCTTGCCATGGGAAGTAGCGAAAAAATGCCATTCAGCATCTATGCTATATTTTGATTTAAATTTACAAAAGCTTGCAATTTTTTTCCTATTTTAGTATTGGGATGTAGCTCCATCAGACATAAATATCGCTTTCTTCAACTGCGTTAGTTTGTTTTTCAAAAAGCTTATTAATTTTGAAATAAATACCTTAACCGCTATTGTGTCATGTTGCAGTACTCCGATATGACGACAAAGCTAAGATTCTTAAGCGCTGCTGATTCGGCATTTTAAATAACAAAGGGATGAATTGTGGTATGGGTATTATTCCAATAACTACTTTGAACGGTATGTTGAAGAACAAATGTATAATTTTCGGAAAAATCACATACTATGACACCTTCGCCATTGCTAAAAGTATTTTTCGTGTGTCTCAAAAACGAGGATTGTGTGGTTTTGATATTGGGTGACCAATTTTTCTTTTTCTTCTATTTCTTCTAATTCTAATTTATATTGGGTGACCAATTTTTCTAATTTTTCGGTAAAATCATCAACTGGTTGTAAGAGGGTCTCTAGATTACACCGGTCTGTTGAAATCCACTGTTCGAAACATATTTCAAATGCATTACAGTTCCTTGAAAAAGTTATTTTCAAAAGCTAACCGGCTTGGACAATTTTCACATTAACGGAGATAACACTATTTCGATCTTGACGATGTGTTGCATAATAGTTGTTCGAAGTAAAACTTCGTATCATTTTGGAAAGCATATTTTTAAGACTATGTAGTATCAATTCAATATTCTCGTGAATGGTACAGACACAAATATTATGAGAACCTGAGCTGCCAAGCAACTTACATTGCTTTGGCTTTAAAGCTGCAAACGAACTAAAGCCAATATTGGTCTCACTCATCTCTTTGAAGCCACTATAAGCCTCACGAAGTGAACACATCAAAAGTATTTTTTCAACATGCTGTCGCTTATCATCTTTTCTCACTGAAACGTAGTCCCTTAGTCCTGGCATGGCTCTGCTTATCTGGTCACTGTCGTAAAACTCCAATATCTAATTTTTTACTTCCGGCGTCAAACCGCTTCCTATCCTTTCGTTGGGGGTAGCTAATACTCCTTTGACTTCCGCTATGCGACGAGCCTGCTTCACAATGTATTCGTGTGTGGTTAACTGTTCCATTACCGTTTGATTATTCCAAGATTTTGGTAAAACTGATAGTATCCTTATTTGGTCTTCTCTTGAACATTTTGACGCAGCAAATTTTTCTTTCAACAGAAATATTATCTCGTCAAAGTCAGCCGCCTTTCGTTTCAACAAATCCCCGTTCATTCAATCATCTTGCGGTCAAAGAGAGAGTAGCGTAAAATTTATTATACATTTTGAAAAACCAACTCTTGTTGTTGGAGAATCTAGAAAAACTTATGAAAAGGTCGTATTTTCGAAAATTATTCGAGTATGATAAAATTAAATCGCAAATATCTCGAGAGCGGATGCTCTTACGAAGGTCATCATCAGGAACTCAACATTTTTAAAATACTTCAAGAATCAGATTATATAATCAGAATACGTTTATTTCCGCAATTATTAAAATTTTGAGAAATGCACCGTAAGTTGAAGATCTAGAAACTTTTTTCCCTGACATTTCTCCATCCTGAAGTCTTCGCTAAAATTTGCGTTATTACTTCAAATTTTTACAGTCAAATAATAAAAAAAAATTAAAAAATGGTTTTTTGAAAAATTTAAATTTTCGTGTTAATGATCGGTTTTTTTTCCGAATATCGAAACAAAATTTCCACATTTCCAGGTCATTTCGCCTGTAACGGAATCTGTGGTAGGCTTTTGCACTTATTACTGAATGTATGTTTTATTTCCGGGTTGCAACTAGACATTTTACCAAATCTGAGCTAATCTGGTTCCTGCAGCACTTTGTGAAATTTGGCAAGTGTCTGATTTTACAGTTCAATCTTTGTCATTACTTTATTATAACTCACAATATCATTATATTTGATAATATTGTTTTATTGATTTTACTTCATAGATGATTTAAATATTACTTATTGTTTTTTATGTCCATTTGTCTTTAACTGCCTTTCAATTCAATCTTCCCTGTTTTCCTAACTCAGGAGCAATAACTATTAGGCCAGAAAAATAAAAGCGGATTGCTGTTATAAAATCAGCATCAAGCAGTAAATAGTGACTATGGCAACAGTAAGTTAAAGTGTATAAAGGTTAGTTTTGTAAAATTTCAATAGATTTAACAAACCTTTTTCAGGATACCTCAAATCAATATTTGGGTGAATTGCAGCTATCGCTGAAAACGGCCTAAAACATGCTTATGCGCGGAACCACAGAACTCTACACTTTAACACTTTACAACATTTCTTGCATTTCAGGATCAACCGAATGAAGATCATATATAATAGATACTTGTAGTATTTTTCATTTACATAAATATATACACTATTATATACATATTTCATGGGAATGGGAGGGACCATCAGGGCACCCGATTGAAGCTCTCTGGATGGGGAGAGTGGGAATGCCAATTCTCCATTGCTAACAGTTTGTGAAAAGAGGGCGGGCTCTTCTCCCCGCCCATTGGGGCATCCTCGTGTTAGATAGCTCGCTCTTATGACCAATTGTTTAATCTTGTTGTTGGAAGGAGATTCTTTATATCCCTGTGGATACGTATAAGTGATGTTGCATATCGATCCATCCAACCTCTTTTTGGCCCTTCATACAATGGCATGATTAGGATAATCAGTGGTTATCAAGTCTGACAGAGAGGAGAGCCGATTGCTGTCTGACTTAGTTTCCGTGCTACAATGGGTGGTAGTACATATCATACATTATACTTCATACATTTTGAAATGAAACCCGGTATAGAGATTAAAAAAGGGAAAAACAGTATGACAAATCGACGTATGTCCCACGATATATGCAACATTAGAGCTGTCACATCGTCGTATCAAGCAAGTCGTAGCTGAGTAGTAGAAACTTAAAATTACGTAGCAATTATATTAAAAATGTGGTTTAAATTGGTTAAAAAAAACTACCATATCACATAATTTTCATTGAGCTCAAATTAATACTTATCTTATAGCAGTGTAAGATTGATAAAAAATAGCACCGGAGCTAAAAATAAGTTATTTAAAGCACCTGGCTATTGTTTCCGCATTTTCTGATTTTGTTTCATATGTTAGTCTATTTAAAAAATTATGACTGAATTAATCATTAAGTTTACATCTTGTTTGTATTGGTTTACCAACAGATAGTAAATATTTATTTCTGATATAGGGAAAATCAACAAATCTCTTTATTCTTTTCGACAATCACTTTTCAGGGTAAAAGAATTGATTGGATTAGCCGGGGGGGGGCCCCACAAAAAAAAGCAACAACAAGGGGGGGGAAAAAACATTTTTCGTGCTATTAATGACGTTCCCTTAGCTTTATTTCAGCCGGTCCCCCGGGGTAAAAGAATTCAACAAGGACATGCGCAATAATTTTAGAAACTTTATCGGGCATATTTCAGTATACTAAATTTATTTCTGAAAATCCAATATATTTTAAAATGGTTAATGGTCCATTAACTTATCACGAACTATAAAAATAAACTATTTGAATCACCCTGCACGAATGCGGTATCGAATTGTTCACCAGGATCTATAAAAAAAAACAGCTCCTATCGTTATCAGATTATTTTTCCACACAACTCAACTCAGTCAAGTTCCACAATCATTGAGAAAAACTCCGTTGCCTGATTCGACTTCTTACGGTACCTATTATTATTTTGTTTTGTCCCATTCTTCCATCTAATCCACCTGACGCGATCATTAGAGCAAAGGGGGGTGGTGGAACCCTGGTGGGTGTTTTCGAGGTTGTTCGTCATCCCGCCCCAATAACAGACTAGATTGTATATGAGGAAGATAAACAAAAAGCACATCAACGGTGTTTGTTTGTAATCGATTTTTTTTGCACGCCTTAAAAAATTCATTCTCAATTGAGTGTCACACTATGCTTAGTTCATAAAGACGGTAGCAAAAACGTGTGAGGCCCCTCCTGCTCTCTCACCACCCACTTTTGGTTTATTCTTGAGGGAGGAACCATTCCTGAACAATTTATCTGTGAATAATCTTAAGGAGCTCAAAGGGAATGTGCTAGCGCTAATCAATAAATGAAGCCTAAAAGGGTACAAGGACAACACGTTGAGGGCAGTGGGCAGTGGCAGTGGTTACCTTTTTGGGTAACGGCTAGTTTCACCTTGGCCAAGTCTTCATCGTTGTCGTTTTGATTTGCTAATGAATGACTTACCATTGTTTCGATCGGGGTTTATTGCTGCAGCAGGTCTGAGAATAATTTAACAACATTGGTACTCGCAATCCAGGTCAAGAATATTCCTTTTTTTTCTCTACGATAGCTTCAATGTCGAACGTCTAAACGGTAAGCTTCTCGGAACAAAATCTTACCAAATAAGTAATGCAGAAAATCACTTCATTCCTGCCCCGAACCTGTGTAGGTCGATTTTACCACCCACTTGAAACTGTTTTCGGATTTGGATCCGTTGCTCTTGTCGCACGTTACAAAAATCTTCCGTACATTAAACCACAATCAAAATGCTTCAAATTCTTTGTTTTGCTCGAAATGCCTTCAACTTACTATCACCGATTTCCATCTTGCATTGTTATTTTTAGTTTTTACAATCACTCTCGGCAAGCACTTTGATTTTGTACAGTGTTTTGCTTTGCTCCGCTTGACGGATCACACAAAACCGTTCCACCACTCCTACTGTTGTTGCTAAATAGCAGGCTTCATCTAAGCAATTTGTAACTTTCCACACCCACTGCAGCTGGAGTAAATTCACTTTGGATTGAACTCAGCTGGCGACTTTTATGTTGAACTGATTGATTTACACAACTCAAACGATGAAAAGAGCAAAAACTATCAGGGAAAAATATAATTCTTACACGAGGCAGTAATTGCTTCTGGTCAAAGAACCGTCTGACTGATGAATGAATTTTTGCACACACTTTTGCTTTACTGCTGAGCAGAGCGAAAACTGCACGAGTGTTGTTGTAGTGAGAGAAGTTGCGAGTAGCAACCGTTTTTTTTTGTTAGGTTTCGAAGCACCGCTACCGACAAAAATGAAACGAGTGCGGTAGGCCACAAACTGTCTCAAGAATCAATTTTAGAACTAAATGAACTTTTGTTCTGTCCAAGCTGCAGATTAGCAATCTTGATTAAAAGAAGAAGTATTATATTTTAATTTTAGATAATGCAGAGAGGGTCCCGTTAACATATAATGCTCGACAGCGGAATGTAAACGAGTGTAAACAAAATCTGTCAAAAATGTTTGCTAAGTGCAAAGACCGACAGGATAAAGGGAAAGCAAATCACCAATAGGATTTTTTTTTTGGTAAACCAAAACTAATGACGACACGATTTACACGAGCAAGCATACTGAGCCCTAAGTATGAAGTTGTGACATCGCTTGTATCATACAATGGAGTCGCTCACACAACTTATCCAACTGCTGAACCTAGGTCCAGTTCTTTGCGCAAAGCGAGGATTGTCTTCTTGCTTTCACAACTACTGAAACGGAATAAAATTTTGTTCTGAGCGATGTTTTTTTTATAAACAAATGAACGAGCAGCGGAAATTCATCACGCTTAGACAAGAATACCGAAATGTCGGTAAAAAATACCGAAAACCGCAAAGAAGTGCATATACTGAAATTATCGGTAAACATGGATTACCAAAAATTCGGTATTGTTGGAAAAAGGCCAGTATCGACTTAAAAAGTAGAGAGATAACGGAATTTTGTTCAATTTTACCAAGCGGAATTTTGACAATTGATCCGCATGGAACGAAAGTGAAGGAACCTTCACTTACGGAATAATCGAGCGGAATATTTTTCCGAAAGTAAAAGTGATAGTTCCCATTAGTTTGCGTGGAAACCTTACAAAATCCGAATTTAACATAGGTTTGGGATCAAGGGGTTAGTCACTCTGTCACACTGTGTTTGTGTTTCAGTGTGTCGGAAGGTGCTTCGGGGTGTCGGAAGGTGGTTCTGTGTTTCAACTTATCTGTCAATACTACAATCGAAATTTTATGCTATTGGCAACCATAGGTCTTTTGGACGTTTGATACACGCACACTTATGCATCATCTAAATCACATCAGTGCAAGTGAGAAGGAAACAAAACAGAGTGAAAACAAACAATCGATTCGTGTAAGTGTTGCCAGGAATGAATTTATCTTTCATGTCGTGGCGAGTGTGTTTGAAGTGTGGTGGATTGTGTTTTTGAGGGTGGCCGAGTGACTTACCCCCTGTTTGGGATAGAAAAAGATATTTTTTTTCGAACAAGATACTGACCTAAAGAAGGGGAAAACGGTAATAATTACTTATTTTTTTACGGTTGTTTTTACCGAAATCGCTTGCAGCCCAATTATAAACCAAATGTAAAAATCCACACATATTTATTGGAAAAAATCCATGCATACTCTAATTGTTATGTTTGTATTCTCCGAGCGTGGAGTAACGATTATGATGTAGAAGGAGATGTTTCGCTCATCGCCATGAGGCACCAAGAGTAGACAGTCATGTTTGCTAGAATGAACGATATGAAGAGAAAGTGTTGCAAGTTCCGTCAGTGTACGGTAGGTTGGAAATAGAATAGAAGTATTGAAAATTGAGAAAAGGGCATGGGTAAAGTAGTACTCGAACCAAGGACGTTATCATTGCCAAACTCAAGTTGAGGTGGCAGATGTATCTGTGCCTCAGCCTACTCCGCAGTGGGATTTTTGGCAATGATAACGTCCTTGGTTCGAGTACTACTTTACCCATGCCCTTTCGCTCAATTTTCAAAACTTCTATTCTATTTCCAACCTACCGTGCACTGATGGAACTTTCAACACTTTCTCTTCATATCGTTCATTCTAGCAAACATGACTGTCTACTCTTGGTGCCTCACGGCGATGAGCAAAACATCTCCTTCTACATCAAAAATCCATGTAACATTCTACATAATATTCATTTGTTCACACATGAACAGAACCCTCCAAGAAACACATATGAAGTTTATTATTTTTTTTTTTTTGTAATCGTTTATTTGTACAGGCTCAATCGAATCAACTTTACAGAGCCAAGTTTTCATATTTATATACATAGATTATCTTAAAACTAACATTATGGGGATAGAACCGATTACTCGCGACCGTCTCGAGGTTAATAGGAATAAAAAATGAACGGATGGGAAGATGGGCGGGAATTTGAAGTATGGTTTACAAAGCACGTTTATTTAAATTCAGAATTGGCTAAACATATGAAGTTAATGTGGCAAATGAAAAGTATGTGTGGCCTCACATAGTGGTTATTTGTACACATAGAAAGTATGTGTGGTTACAAATAGATTTCATTTGTTGATCAAATTGCCAAAAATCATGTGTGGGACAAATAGATATTATCATTGGTTTTTTATCAGTGTAGGTAAAAAATAACCATAACATTTGTAAATCCACTTTACTTAAAACATAAATAAAATTAAACGTTTTTCTTCGGTTAGATATACCGATATTTGTTTTGCTACCAAAACCTAATTCTGGGTAATCTTATCTTATGCCCCGTTCACACTACAGCTTATATAATGTGATACAGACAATCTTGATATCAGCATCTATACATCTATGACTGGAAATAATGTGCGTGGCATGACCTTGGGACCAGGGGGCTAGTCACTCGGCCACCATGTTTTAACGCCCTCAAAAACACAATCCGCCACACTTCACTGGTTGCCAATAAGCATAAATTTTGGATTGTAGTACTGGGGATTGGTTAAAAAAAATTTCAAGCCAATTTTCAACGAAAAAATTTCAACCTCAACTTTAGCAAAACACTGTCTTATTTTTACAGCTAACGATAGTGCTGGAAGAACTTTGCAAATATTGCCAACGTTTGTAGCGTCTAATAGGTTATATAGCCTTACACACTCAGATTTTTTTTACCGAAATCCGGTAATTTTTTTACAGATAACTGTAAAATTTCACCGAAATCCGTAAAATTGGATTACCGAACGTTCAGCTGTTGAGAATTCGATAAACTTTTACAGATTTCTGTAAAAAAATCTAAGTGTGTACACACTTAAATTCGATTTTGCTGTTCGGTAAAAAAATTTACGAAACATTTCGGTAAACATAACATCTTACCGATTTTTCGGTAAACATAAAAAATGTTACCGTAATTTTGTAACACTTTACCGAACGATCTATAATGTTGAATTTTATTTACCGTATACGGTAGAAAAAAATACAATCCATACGGTAAAAACAAACAATCACTGAATACGGTAAGAACTTTACCGAACAAAACGTAAAACGAACTCTGAATCAACGAAGCCCGGTAAAGTATTATTAACTGTCAAACTGTCAGCCATTTTCTATAAAGCCTCGTGGTTCCAGTGATCGGTTGTCCAGAAGGTGGTTTGGATATTGATTAATTTTAATTATTCCATGTTTGTATGTAGAAAATAAACCAGCGTTAATTAGAGCATTCATCCGGCTAGCTATAAATATTTCAAATGTGCTGATTACACGCTAAACAATTAATAGGTTCGATGAAGGGATTATTATTCTAAATGATACACATGCAAAATATATTTGCTGCATTGTATCCATCTACAGGTAGAACACATCTTCACTGACCAGCATCCGATGCAGCCGACTCTCATCGTTCGTAGTATTTCGTTGACTGCGCCATATGCTGGAAAGACCTCACAGTCCCGGTCGGAATAACAACAAATATAGTTTTGCTTAATATATTCAATTAACCAATAACATCCGAATATTTTGGTGTTTAACGATAAAAACAAAAACAAAATACCGAAACGGTTCGGTACCAGACTACACAAATTACCGAACTGTACGGTAATTTTTGACAGATCATCAAATCTTCCATTACCGAACTGTACGGTAGTTTTTACAGTTCATTAAAAAAATTGAGTACCGAACGTTCGGTAATTGATTTAAATACCGAACAGATTACCGAACGTTCAGCTGTTGAAAGTTCGGTAAAAAATTACCGAATACTGTAAAATTTTCTAAGTGTGTAAAATAACCTAGTACAACAATCATAGATATTGATACCGTCTTTTGACCTCCAATAAAAGGAACGGCTTCTACAGCGTAAACATGAAAAGAGTAATAAAAGAAACAATTTTCATTAATGAAACAATAAGCAATTGCCTATACACCGTGTCCAATATATTCTCATACACTTTTACCTTGCATTGGTGTCGTACAACTACTCAACATGCTTGTGTTGGTGTAGTTTTGCACTATGTTTATACAAACGCTTTTAGGTTATGTCCGATTGTTTTCATTCGGTATTTATATTTTACCAGCGATGAAGCAATTTCGTGCTGTTTTGATAAAAAAGTTTTTGAAAGGTGAGCGCACGGGCGCTATTTTCAGAAATTTGAAAAACCTCGGAGTAAAGCGGGTTTTTTGTGTACCGAACCATCCGAAGGTACCGTGACACCTGCTCGTTGGATGACCGGAAGAGATCCGGTCGTACTCGTACGGTGCGGACTGCACGAGTTGTTAAAGTGGCCAGGGAACGGAATAGACGAAAATCACAGCGCTCTGTACGTAAAATGGCCGCAGATCTGAATGTTTTTCGAGATTGTCAATGCACAATATACTGCAAAATGACCACGGATCCCAAGCTGTCAAGAAACGTAAGGTTCACGGAGTTTCGGAACCTTCCAAGAAGAAACGACTCGAAAGAGCAAGTCTGCTTTTGTCGCGGCACGGTGGGGAAGAATTTATCTTTTCCGTCGAAAATTTATTCGTCTTGCAACAATCCCACAATGTCCAGAACGACAGATTGTGGGCTCTCTCTTCGAGAACTGTTCCAGAGAGTGATCGGAATATTCCGCGGTTCCAAAGTGGTACGTCAACGATGGTCTGCGGAGGAATTTGCAAGCGAGGCAAATTACCACTGGCTTTCATCGAAAAAGGCGTTAAAGTGAATGCCGTGTATTATAAAACGGAAGTTTGGAAGAAAGCTGTCAAGCCATACGTACAAGAGGTGTTTGGAGATGATCACTATGTGTTTCAGCAGGACAGAGCGCCATCGCATACTGCAAATCTCGTCCAGGGCTGGTGCCGAGAAAATTTGATCGACTTTTTGGACAAGAATGAATGGCCTCCCAGTTCACCAGATCTGAATCCCTTGGATTATTTCGTATGGTCATACATGCTGGCGAAGTTAAATGACCACAAGGCGTCTAATATGAACCAATTCAAAACCGTAATCAAACGAATTTGGGACGAAATGCCGATGGAAGTCGTGACGGTTTTGAAAAAGGTCTGGAGCTGGTCAAGAAGGTTAAAGGCGGTGTTATATTGCAATATAATGGGTAAAGTTATCAATAAAATCTGGATTTTCGATTTGAAATAAATAGAGTTTTATTTTGTTTGAGAATATATTGGACACGGTGTACTTTGTACAATCCGAACAAATAAGCGAATGGTAATTCAATTTAAAAAACCTCTGCTGATACGCATCACAATTAAGATATTTTTTTCTTTAATATCCGACGCAAAAATAGTCGGTTAACAAATTTATGCTTATACTAACTGTTATCTTACATTAGAATCAAACACTTTTTATTCGTAAATAGATAACTTCACAAAACCACAAACCCGCTGAGAGAATTCCATATTGAGGTTTTGTTCTAACCGAAGTCAAACACACAATTAGTTCAGACGGGCCGCATTATCAATTTTGCACCTCAGCTTTTCTCCTTCTCTTATTTTTTACAAGCGTCCCAAGTAACCATGAGGCTATAATAGCATGCATATATAGGGCATATGCATTACGTCTTGTGCATCATTGAAGTTGGATTAAAGCTGAAAAGGGCCCCACTAAGATCAAACTAATGCTATATCTTTTGTTATGCCATAAGACATTGCTAAAGTAGCATTATTGCATTGGTAATGCATCACTATATTCTCATAGACTAACTCTAAGACCAGTAGGTCCCGAACAAATACGATTTTTTTCTTGGCTCAGTCAGTACTAGCACATCGGTCCCAAGCTCTGTCCCAAGTTTAATAATACGCCCCTAATAATGAACTCACACGAACACACTCTAAAATATTCTGTCAAAATAACACAGCAAATCAAAACAAAGGCGCAAATATGTATAGTTAAGTGCTGGCTTTAAGGTGTACTTCGGAACCAAGGGGTTCTACAACAGTGAACCAATTTCAAATCGCTTGTTGCATATTGATTGTTGATATATTTGAAGCTAATCTAACGCTTCATGACTTAACACTGGTTGAATTGATGCGATCCCACATTAGTGATGTTGATTTTGGGTTAAATAAGTGCAATAATATGATGCTTGTGGTTACTTGGGGTGCCTTTTATCCTAGCTGTTGGGCTAACTCAACTATATAGAGCAAATATGCTTCGGATGTAAATTTACGTAATCAATTTCCGAAAATGTGAGCCATGAAACTGGAATATTAAGATATGTCAATAATTATTTCTTTATTATTTTTAATCTGAGTAAACAGAAATGAAGTTCGATTTCAGTGTGGTGTATATGTGGTATACATAATTACAATCAGCTTAATAAATAATGCATAGCAAATAAAAAAAAATGATAATTAGAGTACAAAGAAATCCCTCCATTAACAATTTCCGACTTAAGGAACATCACATTGAAAATACGATGGAATTTATTTTAAAACTACAGTGGAATGAATGGTTGATACTATGATCTTTATTGTTTTCAACGATAAGATAACAATCAGGGGGTTAGTCACTCTGCCATGCTGTGTTTGTGTTTCAGTGGGTCAGATGGTGTTTCGGGGTGTCGGAATTCCGGTAAGTTGAAACACACAAACACCTTAAGGTGTTTCTGTGTTTCAACTTATCTTTTAATACTACAATCGAAATTTTATGCTTATTGGTAACCATAGATCTTTTTGGAATTTAATACACGCATCATCTAAATCACATGCATTTGAATGAGTTTTTTCACACAGCCTTATCAAAAACCTTGTGGCAGATTATAGAAGTCAAAGGTATTCTATATGTTTTTCGGAAATTCTTTAATTGATTTTTTTCTTTTTCTCTCTGTATTCATTATTATGGTTATGGCGAGAGTCGTGGTTAGGATTATTTTTTTAGTTTCAAAATAAAATAAATGATGGTCTGCAAACAAAAAAAAATCTTTATTTGCAATCGAAACAGTGCCTTGATATTATTGAAGGCTGCATCGCATGGATACCAAGCTGATGTAACCACCAAAACCCGTAGTGCTGTTACCGCTGCAAAGTCCATCCAGAATTGTTGACAAGGTTTTTGCTTGACACAAGAAGTCCTCATTTTTTTTAAAACCTATATTTTTCATGTTCTTGTGCAATGTTTCACAGGCGTTTTATCGTATTGGGAGCACACAAACAGGGTACATTTTGCAAAAATATTGCAAACAAGAAATTTCCAGCACGTCCACTGTAGAACCTTGATTTGCTGATTGGAGGGTTTCATCTATTTATGATGGTTTATGATGTGGAGGCTAGACGAATTATTTTTGAGATCATTATCATACATTGGGTAATTTATATACTGCGCAAGAATAGGGTTACCTTGTTCAAGTTCGTGCATGATTAATATTCAACAAGGTAACGAACATCATCGTTGATGTTTCCTAATGGCGGCCTTGTTATTATTTCACGATATTGCTCTATGATATTTCCCTCCAAAAGACGATTATGAAAAACATAAGGCATTGTTATGAAACTGAGGTGAAAATAAAAAGAATCAATTTACGTTGATAAGAAATTCACACGAAATCTTTTAAAAGTCATGATAACCTTATGACGATACAAGGATACATGTGTCTGTGTTTGAGATGCTTCATAAGGCAAACTTTATGAATTTCAAAACGTTTTTTTCTGTCAGTGTATATGATTGTAGAGTAATTTGTCAAAGTTGTGAGGTCAAATAAGCGCCACTTTTTTTTTTAAATTTGGCTTCTGAAATGAGCTATAGACTAAATCACGGTGACGTCACACATCAGCTTTGACAGATACTGTAGCCTTTGTTTACAAAACGGACTTCGGGATTTTTTTGCGAGTGGATAGTGTTAATCGTAACCAAACGTAAAATTTATCTCTAGTTAAAAGGTAGTTATGATAATTATGCCAGAGAAATGTAGCGTCTGGAAGTGCAATTCTGTCAGAGGCAGTACCGGAGTAAATTTCTTTCGCTTTCCTACGTCAGGCCATTCGCTAAGCGTTTTAAAGAATGAACGCATTCAAAAATGGAAAAGTGTTCTGGGATATCACGACAACTTTTCGCCGTATGGAAAACGTATTTGCAGTCTACATTTTCATAGTGGTAAATATGCCGTGTATTTTTTTTAAACAAATCAATGTCTATTACAAACAAAATTTTTGTTTCTTTAGGAAAACCTGCTTCTATTTCAGATACGAGCAACCCGGATTGGATCCCTTCTAAAAATCTTCACACGGACTCATCGGAACAATGCAGTTAGATACACATTTTTTCAGCCATCTGTTTAATAACAACAAATTATTACTTTTAGGTAATCCGGAAACTACTTCCAGTAGCTCTGATGATGACGAGTTGAAGTCATCAGATGGAAGTGAAAAAAGTACATCCGCAGCCTCGTCAGCAGTATCCCGAAAATCCACATCAAGGAGTTCTGATCGTACTGATGAAGATGCAGGTAGTCAACATAGCTCTTCAAAATCAAGTCCGTCACAGAAAGGTGCTCGCGATCGCGTAGACTCGTCGAACAGTTCCAGTAGTTCTGAAAAAGAGGAGATTGATGATTCCCCCGAAAGAGAATCAATAGATGCAGATGTCCAACAGAGCCCAAGTAACGGAAAATTCAAGAACGCTTCGACTAGCACAACTTGCTGTGATTCCAATGTGGATTGTAATATGGTGAAAAAATATCAAACTGAGCTGACACCTTCAAGCGCAGGTTAATTTCTTGGATAGGGAGCTTAAATTACAGCAACGTGGATTTGAATTCCTTTCAATTTCTAACAAAAAATGTCTGTACTATACGGGCATCTCAGATTTTAATACCGTCAAAGAAATTTTCGAATATCTTGAATCAAACTTGTTAGAACCTTTTTGCCATTTGACAACGGAGCAAGTATTTGTTATGACGCTTACCAAGCTCAGGTTAAATCCTCATTTTCGATCGCTCGCCTATGATTACAATGTAAGTCCCTCAACGATTTCAAAATATGTTCATATGACATTAGAGGTAATGGATACTTGTCTGCAATATGCTCTTAAAGTACCATCTAGTGAGAACTCTTAAAACATACTCCAGTCAAATTTAAAGAGAAATTTGGTAGTTCAAGAGTGTTTGTGTTAGATTGCTTCGAAGTACATTCCCAGAGTCCTACCGACCTCAAAGCATCGGTTCAACATTATAGTAATTATAAAAAAATCGATAACTACTAAATTTTTGATAGCTGTGTGTCCCGATGGCAACATTAGTTTCATATCCCCAGGATACGGAGGAAGATGCTCGGATGAAAAAATTGTAGCTGATAGTGGTTTTTTTGGACATTTTGATGCCAGGAGATGTACACCGAGGCAAATTTCCGTATACCCTTTATGTGTGAAACTACATAATTTTTTGCAATTTGACTCGACAAATAAAAAATATGTGTGAACAAATACAATTTATGTAATTTCCCACAAATAAAAGCTATGTTGGAAACGAAATGAAATTCATTTGCTCTGTCAAATAACAATTATGTGTGAGGTTTAAATGTGCTATAAAGTTTATGTGTCTGATTCTATAATAAAATTTATGTGTGGCGTGTTATAACTTTCATTTCAATGTGTTATAAAATGTATGTGTGTGATTCAAATGAAATACATAGTTTAAACAATATCATCTATGTGCCAGATGTAATAATTTCATTAATATATTTTTCATACATTATAATGTATATTTTTCCCGGACTTCCCCTTCCCGTATGGCCTGTTCCTGTACATCCTCTTCCGGTACGTCTTCTTCTTGTGGTGATTTTTTTCACTGAAAACAATGGAGCATAATTGTGATTTGTATGTAAAAAACAAACAAATACCTTTAAAAATTCCCAAGAGTTGTGCTGGAAAATTGAAAAAAGTGTCTTCTGTCGCCATCTTGACTGCGTGGACTCAAACATTAAAAGTATGTGTGGAAATCACATAAATTTTGACTATAAGATGCAAACTATTAATGTTATAGTAGCTCACACATAACTAATATTTGTAGTGCCCATGCGTGTTATGGGTTACCTTATAAAAGGTAAAGATAGCATTATAATTTTCATGTCAATGCAAATAAAAATAATGTGTGGAATAGCTTATAAAAAGTATGTGCTTTTACCAAATAAATTTTAAGTTCTCAATTTTATTAGTGTATACTATAGTATTAGCAGATAAGGGGTTCAATATCCAAGATTGATTGATTGATTGATTAATCTTTATTAGGGAGACTTTCAGCCGTTGGCTGGTTCGTCTCTCACCAATATCCAAGATTTAGTGGAATCTAAGGGAGCATCTCTGAATATACCTTCCTTCCTCAAAAGTAAAACTCAATTCAAGCCTGCAGAGATTGAGGAAAACAATCAAATAACTAGTGTTCGGACGATATTTTCACCGGAATAGAATTATCGGATTGAAACTAACGTGTGGGTTTAAACTTTCAAACAACTTTTATTTAATCAAATAATCAAATAATCTTCGCAATTGCTGCTCACTGTCTGTATTCTGCTAATGGACTGAACCCTGTCTGCTCCTGAGTTGCCCTTTTATACCTCTCCTATTGAACAGACTGTACACCTTTTCTTCTCCACAACACACCGCATTCGATCAAGGCGCATATGAAAGTCTACACAAAAACTACCTGCGGTCCTACGGTATAGCTGATAGAAGATCATTCTGAATAACTTAACATACACCCGCCGTTGAGTCCTCTGGCTCAACAGATGGTAAAAATGCAATCTTCGTAATTGCTCTCTTATAGTCGCCAGTTGTAGTATGAACGGTGACCACACGGACGACTCCGTCGTCACCAGGATGAATTGCTACAATCCGCCCTCGTCTCCACTGCAGAGGGGGTAGATTTTCGCCAATCAGAAGAACCAACGCTCCAACATGAATTTGCTTCACTCCGCTGTTCTACTTCTGTCGAGTTTGCAAATGATGCAAATATTCTTTGGACCAACGTGACCAAAAATGTTCCTGCATCAACTGAATATGTTGCCATCTGCTCAGTCGCCCTATTCTTTCGTCCTTGTAAGATGGTTCCGATAATGTCAATCCCAATCGCCCAATCAAAAAATGGAAAGGCGTTAGAACCGACAAATCATTGGGATCATCCGATGCTGGAATTAATGGTCGAGAATTTAATATCGCTTCCGTTTGTACCAGAAATGTTGTGAGCTCTTCAAATGTTAATTTAACTTCACCTCCGACTCGTTTGAGGTGGTATTTCATCGATTTTACACCAGCCTCCCAAATGCCTCCAAAATGCGCGCTTCTTGGTGGAATGAAGTGCCAGCGTATACCCTTAACTGCACAAAATTCTTGAACCTTCTGAAGATGCTGCTGATCCTCGAAAAGTATCTTCAATGCCACAAGTTCGTGATTGGCACCCACTCGGTAAACCTCGTCTTCCCACAAATCGATGTAGAGCAGCGATGAAATTGTCGGTATTGAGATTAGAAACAACTTCAAATGCATGGCTGTGAACATGCAAACGAACACGACAACATATGCCTTGTAGAGTTTCGGACTTCTACCTCCTAACTTCAGCATAAATGGGCCACTGTAATCAATACCAACTTTTGAGAATACTGGAGCTGGATTTACACGAGGTTCTGGAATGTTCCCCATAAATTGAGTACTGGAGACCGGCTTGCATCTAGCACAGATTTGACACTTTGAAATAACCTTCTTAATGACGAATTTCACTTTCACCGGCCAGTATTGCTCCCGAACTATAGCCAGTAATCCGCCGTGTCCTACATGATGATTTTCTTCATGTAATTTTCGAATCAAAATTTCAGTTACATGCTGTTTTTCAGGAAGCAGCACTTGATGCTTTCCATCATATGGTATCGCCGAGTACTTTATACGACCTCCAACACGTATGAGACCATCTTTTCCGATGAATGGAGCCAAGTTCGACAAATTGAGTCGCTTTTCTGAATTCAACCGCAACTTCTTTAAAAGATCACTAAAAGCTTCTTGTTGAACTAACTTAAAAATCACTTTTCCGGCCTGAGCCATGTTTTCTGCGGTTACACTAATCACTTTCTTCTCTCTTTTTAGATGAATGAAATGCAAAACATACACCCATGCTCTTTGTAGCTTCCTAAAATCGCTGACACGATTGAACGAAATTTGCGGAACCTTGCTGATAATTGCCATACTCCTTGCTAGTTTTTCCTTCCGAAGTACCGTATCCTCAAAGAAGAATGCTAAGATGGAACAGTTGGTACAAATATTTTTTCATTTCAGTGTCCTTTTCAAAAATTAAAATCGGTACCTTTCGAATGAGCACTCCCCAGTAAACGGGTTGACAGATCTTGTTATGCTCATGCCGATCCCTCGTTCTGCAAACAAAGACCAAAGTACCTTGAGAACAAGGTAAAACATATTGCCAGCTGTCATATTATTCTCACGGGGGTGACCCCGGCGTAGTGGTTAACATCCATACCTCTCACGCCAATGTCACGAGTTCAAATCTCACCCCCGGACAAGTTACGAAAAACACCCAAAAGAGGTGTTTGAGTGACTACGACGGGAGATGAACCAGCCCGAGGCTGAAAATCTCGATAATAAAGAAACAAAAAAAAAAAAAAAATATTATTCTCACATACACGCTCATTCGATCTTACTCAATGTTGAGTAACTTTTACTCAATTTTAATAAATATATCTAAAACGTCAAACGCTGAGTAGTCCTATTTATAAATTTGATTGTTTGATTGTTGATTGTTATTCAAAACACAAGAAAACTGCGCCAAACTCAATTTTGAGATAGCTACATATTTTTTTTTCAATAATTTAAAATGGGTCGGATAACGTCTTTGTCAATTTGCGCTTCGGAAGTTAATTTAAAATCTAATTCGTTTTCGAAAAATAATTACCACTCACGACATGGAGCAGATAGCAGCCACTGTAGATGCGGAAACGTATCTTAAAAAAGCTAAGCTGTTTTATCTTGACTGGGATTCGTTGATTTTTAATAGTATATATTACATTACAGATAGACCAAACATTTTCGAAACTCTTTCTGGTGTATGAATCGAAACCAGACTTATTGGCAAAATGGCTTTTATATGGCCATGTGGTTGATTTTCTAAGTGTTGAAAATGGTAAGCAAGAATTTCATCGCCCTTGCCTTGTCGTTTGATTTTACAAATGTAATTTTCGATCCACCAACTCTTTACTATTAAAACATAATATACATATTATACTTACATATTACAGAGCATACTTGGGCACTACTGCGGATCAACGGCGAAATAAAAAAAAAGCGGAACGAAAAAAGACTCATTTTCATATATTTTTGTTTTAATGTTTATGAGTTAGTTCAACTCGAAACTAAATAAATTTCAGGATTAGGGGATTATTTTACTATCGTAAAGGTTACGCTTCATCGTAGAACAATTTTTTTTTCCAAACTTCAGTGAAATTTTCTCAATCGTTCGGAAAATATAATCATAAAAAAATCCTGCTAAATTTTCTACCGTGGAGGAAAATTTCTTTGATAAGGCCAGTATTCAGCTCAAAAGTAATGTGCATTAGCATAGACAAGTAATGGTCAAGAAATGCTTTTACTGTCGAGATTTCTTTTTTTGCTTTTTCCTCACCACAACCACTACGTCCACTAAATTGAACTTTTTTAGTAAATTTCTTACCTTGTATGCAGTTGAAAAGTAAGGAAAACTGAAGAAGGTTACATAACGTCAGTACGGTCTGCTCATGTAGATTAAATGGGGCTGTCTCTTTTTCTCGTGGAATAATATTCCGTTCGATTACTTTGCAAGGAAGATTGACATTTCACCCATACTGGAGCAATTGTCGAAATTATTTCCAGTAAAAATGGCAAGAATTACTTCTGGTCTTTACTTGCCAGCTGCATACAGGGCTATAAGCCGGAAAAATGAATTTTATGAATTATGGAAAATTAAAAATTAAATATTTTCTTGTTCGATAACTCTTTTAATGCTTTTTTTTTTTCGAGTAATGCTCGAAAAACAATGGGCTCGACACTCGTTTTCATACCAAAATAAAAAATAAAACGGGGACTACTCAAATTGAGTTTTGTCAATGAAACTCAATTTAGTGTACGTTCGGTTTTAACGATTTTGAGTTGATGTTACTCAAATGTGAGTGAAACCGGATGGCAAGCAAACATCCATGTTTGTAATGAGACATTTTTTTTTAATCAGTTCGTTTATTTATTAGGCTCAGGCGTGTGTAACACTTTGCGGAGCCGATATTCAATATTGTAATTAACAATTTTTCTATTTCGATTTTAGTAAAGAGGGGTGCCAATTACTCGTGGCTAGCTCGAGGTTAATGGGTCACATTATTGTTTGGAAGGGGCTAGGCAGGTAACTTATTTCAGGTATTTGTTGCTGCTCATGGTTGCGACATCTTCCAAATCCTCGGTCTCTGTAGTCCCTTACAGGAACTAAGCTGCAGATGGGTGACCACAGCTTGCTGGGCAGGTACAAGTAGCACGGAAACAAAAGGATAATATAACTGGGACACAATGGCAGGGAATTTACTAGAGTGAAAGGGAGGGGGTGATGACATTACACTCTTAGATCAGACAAACAAAGGAATTCGTAAATCGCTTGCATGTAGGGAAGATCACGCATTCCCAAAACATCTCTTACTTCGCGGAAGGGTTGTCTACCTCGGGCCACAAGGGTATCCAATAGTCGTGCTCTGGAGGCATCATTACCCGGGCAATGCCAAACTGCGTGATCGATGTCATCATAACCGGTTCCGCACCTACACATGTTGCTATCGACGAGGTTAATTCTGTAGAGATGTGCGTCTAGCGAGTAGTGGTTGGACATAAGTCTTGACATCACACGAATGAAACCGCGACTTACATCCAGACCTTTGAACCACGATCTCGACGAAACATTTGGAATAATGGAATGTAACCACCGCCCAAGAGAATTACTTGTCCAATCGTTTTGCCAACTTTGAAGAGAACTCTGACGTACTAATGGGAAAAATTCATCATGTGAAATTCTTCTTTCAAAAATCTCGCCTTCTTGTGCGCCCACCTTTGCTAGAGAGTCCGCCTTCTCATTGCCTGGAATTGAGCAATGTGAGGGGACCCATGCAAAGGTAATTCTAAATGATCTTTCGACCAACGCACACATCTGCTCCCTTATTTTTGAAAGAAAGTAAGATGAGTGCTTAACTGTTTTCATCGACTGGAGGGCCTCAATAGAACTGAGACTATCTGAGAAGATGAAATAATGGTCTATGGGCATGTCGGAAATTATCCCCAATGCGAAATTGATTGCTGCCAGCTCAGCAACATATACAGAACAAGGTTCCTGAAGTTTCCGGAAGGCAGATGAGTATTCATTGTAAACACCGAAACCAGTGGATCCATCAATGCGCGACCCATCAGTGAAAATTCTTCTATTGCAATTGACATGTTGGTACTTTTCGATGAAAATATGGGGAATTAAAATAGGTCGAAGTTGATCTGGAACTCCTTGAATAGCCTGTTTCATGGAGAGATCATAATCAATGGAGGAACTGTGATAAGGAAAGCGTACACTAGGAGGGTTATAGCATGGAAGACTAATATCGGATGACATATAGTTAATATAGATTCGTAAGAATCTTGACTGGGTACTCAATTCGAGCATTTCTTCGAAGTTTTCAATCACAAGGTTGTTACTGATTCCACACTTGATCAGTATTCTAGATGAGAGCTCCCAGAAGCGGTACTGTAAGGGTTTTACTCCTGCCAGAACCTCCAGGCTCATATTATGCGTTGAATGCATACAGCCAAGGGCAATACGTAGACAACGATATTGAATGCGTTCCAATTTGATGAGGTGGCTATTTCTTGCCGAGAGGAAACAAAAAGAGCCATATTCGAGAACTGAAAGAATAGTTGTTTTATAGAGTTTAATGAGGTCTTCCGGGTGAGCACCCCAACATGTCCCGGATATTGATCTTAGAAAATTGATCCTTTGTTGACATTTCTGTTTTAAATACGCAAAGTGATTACTCCAAGTGCATTTTGAATCAAACATGACTCCAAGGTATTTGAAGGTCAAAGATTGGGTAATGTCTCTTCCCAACAGCTTGAGACGCAGTTGGGCAGGGAACCGCTTTCTAGTAAACACTACCAATTCGGTTTTATGCGGTGAAAACTCGATCCCCAAATTTCTGGCCCAGATGGACAGATTATCTAGGGAATTTTGCAATGGTCTTTGCAAGATTTCCGCACGTGGACCTCTAAAGGAGATCACAGCATCGTCTGCAAGTTGTCTTAGCGTGCATCTATTTTCCAAGCAGTTATCAATATCTTTAACATAAAAATTATAAAGCAAGGGACTTAAACATGAGCCTTGGGGTAAGCCCATGTAGCTAATTCTGGAAGTTGTCAGTTGACCTAGATTAAAGGTCATTTGTTTTTCTGACAGTAAATTATACAAAAAGTTATTTAAAATTCCTGGTAATCCACTACTGTGCAGACTATCTGCCAGTATATCTATGGAAACTGAATCAAATGCGCCCTTAATATCCAGAAATACTGAAGCCAATTGCTCCTTGTGTGCAAAGGCCAGTTGTATATCAGATGAAAGCAACGCTAAACAATCGTTTGTTCCTTTGCTCTTTCTGAAACCAAATTGCGTATTTGATAGTAGGTTGTTTGATTCAACCCAACGGTCAAGTCTTGATAGGATCATTTTTTCTAACAATTTCCTTAAACATGATAGCATAGAGATCGGACGGTAAGAATTGTAATCAGACGCTGGTTTCCCAGGCTTTTGAATAGCTATTACTTTAACCTGCCTCCATGCGGGTGGAACTATATTTAATTCCATGAGAGTGTTATACAAGTTAAGTAATCGTCTTTTAGCGATATCAGGAAGATTTTTTAGAAGGTTGAATTTAATCATATCGCTTCCCGGAGCAGAGTTATTCGATGAAAGAAGTGCCATTGAAAATTCCAACATTGTGAATGGTTCGTCCAGAGAACCGTTATTTCGGGTAGTATCCCGCAAATTCGGTTGTGTTGGGACAGAGTCTGGACAAACCTTTTTAGCGAAGTCGAATATCCACTGTATGGAGTATTCTTCACTCTCATTGGAGGATGAGCGGTTTCGCATATAACGAGCCTTTCTCCAAAGCGTTGTCATCGAGGTCTCCCTAGATAGTCCCTCTACAAACGAACGCCAGTAATTGCGTTTCTTTGCTTTGAGTAAGTTTTTAAGCTTTTTTTCAAGCTTGAGGTACTTATCAAAAAGCTCACATGTTTCATGTCTACGATAATCTTTAAACGCATCGGATTTCTCAAGATACAACTTAGTGCATTCATCATCCCATCCAGGGGTGGCGGGTCTTCTTTTGAGGGATGCACTTGGAACACGTCGTTTCTGAGCTTCTAATGCACTTTTGTACATCAGGTCGGAAAGGAAACGATACTCTTCTAATGGTGGAAGAGGATCGGTAGAATCAATACCAAGGGTTACCGCCGATGCAAAATGTTGCCAATCAATATGCCTCGTGAGGTCAAAAGGAACATGGATTGACTGGTCTGTTTTATGAAAACTATTTGTGATTGAGATAATAATTGGTAAGTGATCACTACCATGGGGATCATTGATTACCTTCCACAGACAATCTAATGATAGTGAATTAGAACACAAAGATATGTCAAGTCGACTCTCCCTGGCAGGAGGTTTTGCTATTCGTGTCGCTTCCCCCGTGTTCAAGATGGTCAAGTTGAAATCGTCGCATAAGTCATAGAAAATACCCGCTCTGTTGTCATCGTATTGTTCGCCCCAAGCAGTACCGTGGGAGTTCAGATCGCCCAGAATAAGAACTGGAGATGGAAGTAATGTAATTGAACTCCAAAGTTGACGGCGGTTTATTGATGCCCTCGGAGGGACATAGACGGAAGCTATGCAAAGATCTTTATTCTTTACATTTATTTGGCAAGCGACGATTTCAATGCCTGAGATTATTGGGAGTGAGATTTTATAGAAGGGGTAGCACTTTTTGATCCCCAGAAGTACGCCACCATATGAATCATCTCGGTCCAGGCGAATAATGTTAAAATCGTAGAAGTTTAATTCATTTTCAGAAGAAAGCCATGTTTCACAGAGAGCAAATATATCACAATCAGAATTGTGAATCAAATACTTGAACGAGTCTAATTTAGGTATTAGACTACGACAGTTCCATTGTAATACGGTGATCATATCTTGATCCTCACTCGACGAATTATTCATCGAAAGATATGAATTCACCAATAAGGGGCCATGATACAGTCAATTGCTTGAAGTAGTTTCCAACTATAGGAATAAGCAGGTCAATAATTCCTCGGAGCGGTGAAGCATCCGAAAGGCCAAGAACATTTAAAATGTTATCCACAATGTCCCTAAAATTAATCTTACCTCGCTTGGACGGAATATTATTAGAATTGCGAGAAGACGTAGTTTTTGGTAACCTCTTACGGTTACTGTTATTAGGTAGCGGCGGGTTGGTATAGCTACAGCTAGGAACGGATGCATCTGCTATTACCGGTTTATTCGGTTTTTTAAATTGACCCCCTCTACCTCCAATTTTTTGCAAGCTTTTGAGAGTAGGTTTTATTTGTTTCCGGCGCACACCCGGAGAACTAGTAGGCTTTCTTTTACCGGGGGCGTGTACCTCCGGAAATCCACTCTCATCAGCTTCGTCAGAGTCCAGTTCATCGGAAGACAAAATCAAAAAGGATTTTCATTTTGAGCGGCTGATACAGACGATGCAGACGCTCCGTTTTGCGACTTTAACATTTCTGCATACGTCTGCTTGGAGCGTTCTTGTTCCTGGAACGTCTCACGTTGCCAGTGCGCTTCTTGTACACGGGGCAGTTCTGCAAATCGTGGAGAGGCTCTTTGCCACAGTAAGCACACTTTGTTGCTTCCTGTTGGCAAGCATCCTCTAGATGCCTTCGGCCGCATTTGCCACAACGGGGCTTGTTGTCACAAAAAGTAGCCATAGACCCAACTGTTTGCACTTGGTACAATTAAATACCCTTGGTACAAAAAGGCGCACTGGGAAAAAAACTTTATCAATTTCAACAAATTTTGGGAGAATTGATCCGGCGAAGGTTCATTTCATGCGAGTCCGACGGTGGATAGTCTTTTTTTTCCATCTACCATTGATCCTGCATGCAATTGTTTGCATTCCAGAATCTCCCATGTTAGACGAAGCAGAATCTGGAAGTCGACTCTACCTTCCATAACGTCTTCACACGTCAGGCTCGCTGCAGAAACCACACCGTCTATCTCCACATCTCGAGATGGGATGTAGACGTAGTACTCGACATTATATCCCGCGTCACCTGGAAGGATTGCGTTTGCAATTTTATACGTAGGTGCAGTGACACGCAGTTTGTTTCGGTTGACCTGATGAAATTCGGTCCCCGGAAAACGACGCGTCCAATTTCTTTTTATGCCCAAAAAGTCTAGGGCTTTCACTTTCTGCCGAAAGTAGACAGCCCTAGGAGAAGACAGAAGACGGTTGATAACAGCGCGCCCTAAAAACATCTTTGGGAGGAAAGTCGCCCCCCTTAGAAACATCCATGCAAAATTAAATTGAATTAAAAAAAAAAAAATGAATAAAAAACAATTGAAAAAATGGGAGAGAGATACACAAAGCACTACCAGTGGGAACAAAAACAACAAAAATGTGCTACTTGCCCCTTACGCTGCTGTTGTGTTTGCTATTGCCTTTGCCGCTGTTGCTCGAAACAAAGCACCGGCTGTGGTAGAGCGATGAACTTCCCTGCTACGATGATGACTGTGGGGTTACGCTTGCTCTCTCGGGTGTTTCAAAACGGTACTGGCTGGACAGAGCATCCGTCGGACTCGGCCGGGAATGCCTGCTTCCCTTAAGGAACGCTCGGCTGGATTTCGGCGGTTGAAAACAATTCACTTCTTTTAACACAATTATCACGTGGTTGGTTCAACCAAGGTTGAAAAACAAACCGTAGAGCGGAGTGAAAAAACTAACACGACCGAAGCACTTCAGCGTTCGATGCGGAATGACTAATCGCGACGAGAAGCAGAACAAGTCCGCCAAAACCCGTGCCTGGAAGTTGTACCTCAACATGCTGACGAAAGTTGAATGCTGCATCATGGACGACGAAACATATGTGAAGGCCGACTTCAAACAGATCCCCGGCAACCTGTTTTTCACGGCCAAGGATAAGTTCAGCGTTCCGGAGCATGTCCGCACTCAGAAGATGTCCAAATTTGCGAAGAAATTCCTGGTTTGGCAAGCCATCTGCACGTGCGGGAAGCGGAGTGCAACTTTTCGTGACCCAGGACACGATGAACGGACAGGTGTACATAAAAGAGTGCCTCCAGAAACGGCTGCTTCCTCTCCTGAAGGCCCACAACGTCCCAACAATCTTCTGGCCGGATTTGGCCTCATGCCACTACTCCAAGGACGTGCTGAAGTGGTATGCGGACAATAAGGTCAATTTCGTGCCGAAAATGTTCAACCCTCCCAACACTCCGGAGCTACGCCCCATCGAGAAGTACGGGGAGATTATGAAGCAGCACCTTCTTAAACGACCTAAGGTAGTGAAGACAGTCGAGGAACTGAAGAAAGTATGGGTTTACATGCAAAAAACGGTTGATTCACAGGTTGTGCAGAATCTTATGGCCGGGGTTAAGGCCAAGGTGCGGGCATTTGCGTATGGACTGTAAATAAAATACGAGTAAAATGGTAAAATGAAGTTTAATAGTTATTTCTCTATCCCTGAAAATTTGATGGCAATCGGATGAAAACTCGAATTTTGCCAATCAATTTTGTGTGTGGCAATTTCATCGTGGACACCCTTTAACGGTCTGTAGTTCAAAAACCTTCATTTCGTTCTTA
Organism: Aedes koreicus; assembly: GCA_024533555.2. Classification (NCBI taxonomy): domain Eukaryota; kingdom Metazoa; phylum Arthropoda; class Insecta; order Diptera; family Culicidae; genus Aedes; species Aedes koreicus. The sequence goes on along the minus strand of JAHHFK020005043.1, from coordinate 61,461 downwards.
TCGTCACACCACAGTATGCTCTGATATTTACAGTCATCTGAATGCAATTTTACTTGACGGTAAATTTTCGGAACATCGGCTGTTAGTACAATTTGATGTCCACAGAAACGCATTATTATCTCTATCAAGTCGCTTTGAACGGTGGGACCAACCATAACAACGTCATTCAACGATACTCCAGAAGTAGTTTTAGCTGAAGCATCAAAAACAACTCGTGTCTTCGTCGTCGAACTGGAGGCTTTGTATACCGCGTGGTGTGGTTGTACCTTTTCTTGGGCTATCTACTTGCTTCATGTGGCCAAGAGCAAGGTACTCTGCCATAAACTCTGAATACTGCATGTGTTTCGTAGGGTTCTTTGACAAAGAGAACATCAGTCGCTCATAGCGCTTCTTCGCCATTACGAAAGAATCACCAAGTTGATACTTTATGTCGTTGAATGGGCTCCGAACTACGTAACGACCGAGCTCATCCCTTACATGTGTCTCTTGAAAATGTTCTTCTACAGCTACCTCTGCGGCCGACAGTTTGGAGCCAAGATGAACATCCTCGATTTCCCAAAACTTCGCCATTGTCTCATTCAAGACTTGTTCTCGGTGATTGAACTGGCATATACGTTCACGTGGTGCACCTTTCTTTACTAGAATTGATCCTCCCGCTACCCAACCAAGCTCAGTTTCAGCCAATGTAATCGAACTATTCTCTATTTTCAGACGTCCTTTCTTCACCAAATCGAAAAATATCTCGTTACCGATGATCAAATCAATATCTCCAGGAATAAAAAATGACGGATCTGCCAGCTGCACACTAGCCTGGGACACGGATATATGAAACAAAATTATTTTCGTTCCCTATTGATTTTTGGGAGCCTTTTTCCTATAATAACTGTGCAAAATTTCAACTCGATCGGTGAAACTATATTTTAGCGCTCGCAGTTTTAATTTTCCATAGTATTTTATATGGGAAAACTTACCTTTTCAAAGAAATATCTGGCGAGGTGACCCGTTGTCCTCTAAAAATAAATCAAACCCTTAACTTGCTGGGAAATTTTCCAAAGAAACTTTTCTTAGAAGACAACGCTTGTGGAAAAAGTTATTAAGCTGAAACTGATTGCTATCCAATCGAACGGCTCATTGGACTGTTTTTTCTAGCAGCACAGTTCTTCCATGCTGAGTGAACATAAACAAAACACAGTGGTTGCTTCGCGCAGCCAGCAGCAGGTTGCAGGTGGCAGTGCTGAAAGAGAAAACAGTTCAATGAACCGTTTGATTGGATAGCAATCAGTTTCAGCTTAATAACTTTTTCCACAAACGTCGGATCGCTTTGCGGTCTTCGAAGAAAAGTTTCCTTGAACAATTTCCCAGGAAGTGGTTGTATTGATTTATTTTTCAAGGACAATGGATCACCTTGCCAGATTTTTATCTGTAAAAGTAAGTTTTCCCATGGAAAATCCTATGTAAAATTAAAACCACTAGCGCTAAAATATAGTTTCACCAAACGAGCTGAAATTTTGCACAGTTATTACAGGGTCCAAAAGGCTTCCAAAAATCATTAGGGAACTGGAATTTAAATTTTGTCCCAGGCTACTGCACACCTTGTGGTAACTTCAAAGATCTGGTGTCAATTTCCATTAGTGGAAGCTTTGAAGTTACTTTTGGCACATACAAGAAGTCTAGATCCATTGTCGTATACGAGTTAATACGAGAAAGGATTTTTGTTGATACGAGATTCTTTACTCTGGTTTGGATATCATTGAGACCACTGATCGGAATGTCAACACTTCTCATATCTAACATCAGTTTGCCAGCTACTCTCTCCGTGAAAATGTGACTGTCGGATCCCGAATCCAACAGTGCACGATACTTAACAATGTATCCTTCATTTCCGACCATCAAGACTTCAGCCGTTGACAATAGAACTTGTCGCTTCGCTGTAGTAACCTGTGCGCACATCGAAGTTGCAGACGGACCATTTGTTTCCGGTTGGCTTCGATCATCACTTTTGCACGACATTGCTTCTGGCGTCAGTGATTTCTCTTCGCTTTTCCTATGAACGAATTCTTGGGAATGCAATAGACTGTGATGCTTCCGACCACAATCTGAACTTTACACCCTTGACCAGACTGACAATCTTTAACCCGATGTTTCAGTTTCAAACAATTGTAGCACAAGCCCGCTTTAGCAGCAACAGATTTACGCTCCGGTACTCCCATGTTTTGGAACCTAGAGCACTTGTAGATAACATGCTCATCTTGACAACAAGGGCATGTTTCCCTAGCTGTTTGAATGAAGAACTTGGATGGCTGCGCTAGCACTTTGTAGTTAGTAACTGGTACACGTTGTTTTACTTGGACGACTGACTGCTGTACCTGATGCTGTTGTTGTGATCGATTTGTTCGTTGCAAAATGCGTCCTCGTTCACGAAGGAATTCGATAAACATTTCGTAATCAGGCAACTTTCCTCTGGGTACCTTCGACTCCCACTGCTCTTGTGTTTCTTTGTCAAGTTTCTTGTGTAGGACATTGAGTAGAATCAACTCCCCCAAGCCTTCGACAAAAAAGTTGTGTCCTTCTAAAGCATCAACATGCTTTGAACAGGTTTCAACCAGTTGTGAAATCGATTTTCCGCGATTTTCTTTGCTGACCTTTGTGCAATCTAGAATAGCATCGACATGAGTATCCAATATCAATCGCTTGTCTTCGTACACGTTTTTGAGAAGCTTTCACGCCTTCTCGTAATCGTTGTTGTTCACAACATCTTGATCGATCTTACTCTTCGCATCACCTTTGAGGGAATTACGCAATTGTAAAATCTTCATTGCTGGAGTCTCGTTTGGGTACTTAGCCATAATGCTTGTGAAGAAGCTTTTGAAGCTGTACCAGTTCTCCGGTGTTCCATCAAATGTTGGGAACGGAGCATGTAGTTGCGGGGCTGCTGCTTGCACGACAATCGGCTGCTGGAAACTTGGAATGCTTAAACTACTTGACGTACCTGGATTTACGCCACATGCTTTTCGCGCTTGGGCAATTTTCGTTTGAAAATCAACGTAAAGTTTGTTGTGGATATCCTCGAATACCGCATACTCCTGACGTGCTACGGTTCGTTGTTCTTTCGGAAGCAGTGCGGATAAGTCGATATGAACTTTATCGAACTCGCCCGCGCACCGCCGTAGTGTTTCAAGGTGAAGGTTAAGCAAATGTATGCTGATATTTTCTCCTTCCAACGACTCTTTCATTCGTATCAGCTTTTCCGTGATCAGATCTCGCCGATCCGCCAGCATTTCCAGTTTGGACTCCATTGTTTTCTTCTTCTCTAGATTTTGCTTGGCAATCTTCTGTTCTGCCACCGACGGTACTGGTAATGTTTTTTCACTGTTCGTGCCCGTTAACGCTTCCAGAATATTTTTCTTCGTGATATTCTTTAACACCTCCGCGGGGCGTTTCACTATCGTTCATGTTCGAACTTGTTCACTGTAGTTCGACCGAGCTACAATGCGTCACGAATACGTGCAATGCGTCACGAATACGTGCAAAAATAAACACAAATCATGAAACGGGAACGTTCAAAGTTTCTACTATGGCCTCAGCCGAACTACGCACACGGTGCGTTCGAATGTTCAGTCACTCCTGTATCACGGGCACAATCAATGTTGAATCTAGCCTCTGACCACACAACGCACTCGGTGCGCTAGATTATGCCACATACACTTTCACTTACTGTTATCGGTCGTGGACCACACTGTACACAGGGCGACGTCTAATATTCGCCACGGGCTTTTAAACTGTACACAATGCAACAACATTCGAACTTTTTTCTGTTAATGGCCTTACGCACACGGTGCGTTGGATTATGCAACGGACACAACCCCAACCAATCATCGATCAAGAATCGATGCGAAATTCGAACGAAGTACTTTTTTTATGCTACGAGCATAATCGGATCACAATTTGGCCACGGGCCGCACTACTGCACACACTGCAGTCAATATTTCCGAACACGCACTATGCCATGGACATAATCGCCATTTTTCTTTCGATCACGAATCGCACAACTGCACACGATGCAGGAATTTGTATCGAACACGCACTATGCCATGGCCATAATCGCCATTTTTCCTTGTTCATGAACCGCACGTTTGCACCCGCACGTGAAGCAGTAACAAATTTCGCCACCCACACCCCCCACCACCCCCCCCCCACCCCCACCTATACTAAAACTAGCTTACGCATTCATGTTGAGAGATGCATAGGGACGCTGAAGTTTAAATTTCAAGTTTTGTCACAGATGATCACAATAGATTCTCTAGTTCGCTTTGAAGGTGGCAAAAATGTAGTTGATTTAATTGCAAGGGTGTGCTGCATTCTGTATAATTTTAATCGTAGTATTATTCCAGAATAAACAAATTAATGAAAGATTTTTAAATGTTTTCTTAGGAAAATATATGCAATCCACAAAAATATTTGATTTTGTATGAAAAAAATATATAAAAAAATGGTATATATGAAACTATGTATAGAATACAGAATTTATTTTATTAGTAACAAAGTTGTGTAAAATTAACTTAACATTGATAAAAAATAATCATTTAGTGATTAAAAGCGACTTAGATTTAGAAAAAAAGTTTCCAAGAAGTTCGGGGCATATTATCCTACGGAAATATTGTTCGCATTTTAGCACACAGCGTATCCAAATTGCTGAATTCTTTTTAACGATTATTGCTACCTGCTCACTTTTGCTCCAAATAACAAACAATCCTTGATCTGAATTCGTTACAAAGATTTGTGTCTGGATCTGATAGTAGTAACTATGTGTCTGAGCTAATCTCAAGACTCCCTCATGCATTTCTATAAAACTTCCTTTCATATTTGCAAGATTTGCAACAGTGAGTTGATTGTCGAGCTTAGAAGCGGTATTTAACCGGTAAGGGCACTTGATCTCTACACAAGTTTTTCCACAGCATGTGCAATCGCTCATGAGATCCGGCGATGCAGCAATAAATGGCTTTTCCTTGTACAAAAAAATTCCGCACTCTTTCACTGACGCTTTTTCATGGTTCTTATACAGCGTTTTTACGTAGTCTTTACCACGAGACTCATTTTTCCTACGATACAATATCGCGGGGGTTTCAATATTGCTCAAGTAGGGATGGCAAATTCTTTTGAGCAATGAAAGCTTTGGAGGAGGAATCTCAACTGATGCGTTCACTGCCTCCTTCATAACAGAAGCTGTGATTCTACCAATACGCACATAAGTCCAAAATGGATCAGATGATTGCCGTCGTGTCAATTTCTCAACGGCAGCTATTTCCTCAGTACTAAGCAAAAATTCGATTTTCTTCGCAATAATCCTGAGTTCCTCTAGCGATTTCTGTTCATGTTCTGTTTTAAACAGGTCTTGAATAAGAATATTTTTGTTCAAGAATATGTGATCTGGAACAAATAACTCCTCACAACGGTTGCACATCAAATCATGTTCACAGAATTTTCCTATGACTGCAGCTTCAGATCCATCCTGCTTGAGCCTCTTAATCAAACCGATAAAATCGAGCTCTGTTGTGCCTTTACAGTCGATATCATTGAACCGTTTTGTTGTGTGACCATAGTTGATATCCTTAACTTTGTTGAAAAGATCTTCTTTGATACCTTTTGATGGTTTGACCCAATAGGCTGGAACGTCCGTAGGTGTCACCTTAAATTACAAAAAAAATATCGTTTAAACTTTTTAGTAAGCGGTTCAGTTGTATGAATAATCATGCTATGCGCAATTACCTTCTGATTGATTGCATAGAGTGCAAATTTGCAAGGGAGTAAAACACTACTGCAACATGGGAACATGACTCAGTTATTCCTACTGGGCAGTTACAATGTGCAGATCTAATAGTTCCAGATTTTTCAATAATGATCCAAGGAATATGAGGTCGTTCTGACAACTTCATAGAACGCTGAACCTACAAAAGTTTTGCATGGAAAGAGTGCAATATTATTTTTTATTTAATAAACATACCTTTCCACGGATAACAAACAGATCACCAACGAGAAGTCCCTCCACAGAGCTAACATAACCGGATTCAAATTTTTTGTAGGCTTCCAAACTCTTCTTACTATTGACTGAGTTCCCGGTATATGGTGATCGGTGATTTAGTAAGTATTGAACTACATGACCGGTAGTCACCGTTGAAGGAATATCCACTGCGTTCATCTTAATAGAATATGGATCCATCGAATTGATTGCACTAATTTTTTGTTCATATCTCCGTTTAACATCATCGGGCATTCCGCAATTGACACCAATCTTGATCCCGGATGAATGATTAAGCAACATTATGATCCAAACCACTTTTACTTCTCTTCAAACGCTTTTACTCCACTCGAATAAATTCAACCAAGTCCAAAACGTAAACAAAGGCGCCAGTATCTGTCAAAAAATTGAGGTTAGCTTTTTCTGTGCAATAGTCTATTACACCAACTTCAAACCTTTTACCCCAAACTTCTACCCCCACCCCCGTTCCCAAAAATTTTATTACAATAGAATTTCAACCCTAAATAAAACAAAAAAAAATAATAAAAAAAATTATACACTATCCACCCCTTTTAAAAAATTTTTCCGGCACCCCCCCAAAACACAAACATCTATCTAAATTTTCGAAAATATTTCTACCATAGTGATCTCGTCGAGAAATAATTCTTCAACCCATTTAGAAGATACCCAAGTAACCACAAGCATTATATTATTGCACTTATTGAACCCAAAATCAGCATCATTAACGCGGGATCGCATTTATTCGACATCATTAATGCGGAATCGCATTAATTCAACAGTTGTCAAGTAATGAAGCGTTAGATTAGATTTAAGAATGTAGTTATGCATTACCAATGCAATAATGCTACTTTAGCAATGTCATATGGCATTACAAAAGATATAGCATTAGTTCGATCTTAGTAGGGCCCTTTTCAGCATTATTCCAACTTCAAAGATGCACAAGACGTAATGCATATGCCCTATATATGCATGCTATTATAGCGTCGTGGTTACTTGGGTATGTGTCCAGCTTATGCTTTTTATCTCTCACTGTGAAGAGTTACCCACAATAGATACGTTTGCGTTCCGTTGATGTAAATTTGACAGAAAACCTATGGGAAAACTGTCAAATTCACGCAAACGCATCCGCAACGTATCAATTGTGGGCCAGCCAGATGAATACCATATTTCCTTCCATACACTGTAACCAGACAGTATCCAATCATGGGTAAAATATCACCCAATTCAAACTTAAATGGGTTAAATCCTTAAATGAGTAAAACAAATTTACCGATTAATGGGTACGTCAGGCTATCGGGTATTTTCTATCCATTTTTCAATATGTTTGTTATTTGGGAAATGAGTATGAAATTCCCAATTTTAAAATGTTTGTTATTTGCGAAATGGTCATGAAATACCAATTTTTCGTGATTTGTTTTTAGTTGTGATATTGATGAGCATTAGCTAGTCACTCGGCCACCATGTGTTAACATCCTCAAAAACGCAATCCGCCACACTTCAAACCCACTCACCACTGCATGAAAGATAAATTAATTTCTGGCAACACTTACACGAATCGATTGTTTGTTTTCACACTGTTTTGTTTCCCTCTTGCTTGCACTGATATGATTTAGATGATGCATAAGTGTGCGTGTATTTCACGTCAAAAAGGTCCATGGTTGCCAATAAGCATAAATTTTCGATTGTAGTTCTGACAGATAGGTTGAAACACAGAAACATCTTCCGACACACTGAAACACAAATACTACGTGGCAGAGTGACTAACTCCCTGGCATTAGCACAAACATAATAGATCGCAATTACTGTATTTGTATTTCTATTTGTGTATTTGTTCGTAACGACAACCTTTTAGCCTCAGACCTTTTACCTCTCAGGTATGTCATGTTTCGTTTGGGGGGTTTCACATCGGAAAATATTCCTGTGACGTTCAAGTGATCTATTGAAGCGGTCATCTCATCGTTATCATCCAGAGAGATTCCTACATCGTCCAAACATTTCCTGAAGACTTTCGTGGAATATATCTGATAAGATTTAAATAATTTTGACGTCAACTTGATGAAAGTTTGGATTTTACGCTCCGGAAGTGACACAAACACGGAAGTACGATTCTACTGATGAAATTGAAGTATTTTTTTTTAAATTAAATTATCAACGTACTTCTCAGTTTTTGGAAGCTTTTGCTATCCAATTTAACCTTCAGTTCTTCCACATTCTTCGCGTTTTCGTGGACTGGATTCCACGAAGCTTTTTTAATTTTCTAACTGCGCACTTTCAACTATACAAAGTGAGCCAGGAAAATGCTGATATTTTTGATCCATCAATGGGTAGAAAAATACCCATCTTTTGATCTCTAATTGAAAATAAATAATGGGTAGTTAGTATGCATTGTTTTGATTTTAAAAGTACCCATTTTTTGAACGCTTCAAGTACTAGCAAAATGGGTACATTTTTACTCATTAATGGGTACTAGCCGGTTACAGTATACAGAAAGTGTGTAAAGCTTATGATTTTTATTCCTCGTTATGATAAATACAATGTGCCATCATATAAACATGATTAGAAGTGTTGCATCAACACCATAAGAATTTCGATACAATTTTTATTGGAACTTCCTCTTGTAGATCTCAGCAAGCCGTGCTTTGAAAATGATGTGTTTTGCTTTTACTGCGTCGTTTTCGCAGAAATAAAATTAAAAAATATTCCTTCATTCAACTAAAATAAATGGTGAAATTATAGTTTTTCCGAGTGCTTTGCGTAGGATGTTGTGAATGGAATTCCTCTCATAGTGTGTTATGGTAATGTTTCTTGAGATGGATTGTTTTTTTTTCCCCATTTTTTGTGTTTTAGTGACACGCTCCGGCATCCGAACGAGCTTTCCAGCATCAGATAAGGAACATTGATGAGGTCGTTTTATATTATCAAAAATATACCTTAACTAAATATATACACGCCAGGATCAAGAATTTACATTTTTGATTCTGGAAGTGTGAAAACTCTTCACATATCCATTTGATGTGTGAAGATTTGCATGCGGAGCTTATTGTATATGAAGATCACCTCAGAATGTACGTGTATGAACAGGCATTCTTGAAAAGGGTCGTTGGATTTTCAATAGAGCTGTCACCTTCAATATCTAGGGCTAAAAATGTTTGCACATAGGGATTACATATAAATTACTGAAGAAATGCAGACAAGTTTACTGAAGAAATGCAGACAAGTTTCAAAACACCCTTGTATTATGTTACAAGTCTGTAGTCTGAACATAGCATAAGGATGACTATTGCAGTATAGTGATTTTGAACCTAGGGGCAAGACACTGAGCAATCCTGAGTAACTCTGAGCAATTATGAGCATCTCTTATTCACTCCGGATTCATATTGTGCTATTCAACATTCCTACCTTTTGCAAAGCTTGGTTTTGACAGTGAAGTTGTATAATCAAAACAAGAAAGTTCTGTCGTGAAGGGTTACCGTACCAACGTTGTGGTAATCCTCACTCGATAGTCATTAAATTAATATGTAATTAATAATAATTTGTGTAGATTGCGTTGTTTTCAGCTTGGTTGGAACTTGTGTCGGTCCCCCAGCCCAAGCACAGCTCATTGTCAGCCAGGGAGTTAGCCACTCTGCCACACTGTGTTTGTGTTTCAGTGTGTCGGATGGTGTTTTTGTGATTCAACTTATCTGTCAATACTACAATCGAAATGTTATGCTTATTAGCAACCATGGACCTTTTTGACGTGAAATACACGCACACTTATGCATCATCTAAATCATATCAGTGCAAGCGAGAGGGAAACAAAACAGTGTGAAAACAAACAATCGATTCGTGTAAGTGTTGCCAGAAATGAATTTATCTTTCATGTCGTGGCGAGTGTGTGTTGAAGTGTGGCGGATTGCGGTTTTGAGGGTGTTAACACATGGTGGCCGAGTGACTTACCCCCTGTTGCCAGCCCCCATCTACTATTCACCTGAAGCTGACCACCCCGTATGAAAATCAATTAGTCGTGCCCTCTAAGTATGCAACTTAAGATGATCGTATAGAACTTTCGCTCCGGACTCTGAATCAGTGTCCGCATAACAACGCAATCTTCATCAAAACGACTCTATCCGATGTTTGTCCTGTACCCTCAAATCGAATATGAGTCACCGCATCAGCAATGCTTCCCACAGTCGAAGCCAACGTCGAATTGGTTGGGTTAATCAATCCGTACAATAGGAATATGTGGCATTTAATGACTGCCGAACGGATTACCTCTAAAAAGAAACCAAGCCGGATCGACCAATCGCAAAACTGAAGTTTTCAATATATGCGGTTGGTCGAACCGGCTTGTTCTCTTTTTGGAGGCGATTCCATGTATTTTTCGTTTTCCTTCAAAAAAACAACGAAACAATACTAAACAATCTCCTTCGGAGCCCAATTCCTCTTCCAAATACTGCGACCTATCTTGCCTGCAATGAGAGCTTCTTACGATTTGATAATAAATAATTTTCCGAAACAGTAAACATGCTGCTGTTATTGGTTGCCAAGGTTGCCACCGTCATCACCGTCTTATTCAAGCCAGTGCTGCCAGAATACTTTAGATTGAGTTATAAACTATACAAGTTGATGAAAGCTGATGCATTCTGAGCAAACGTGAGTTTTATGATCAAATATGAGTGAAGTTGTTTTTCCGTTTTCGCACACATGTTTTGTAAAAAAATCATAAAGTGTGCAAATTTGATGAATCCTGAGTAATTTTGAATAAAAAAGGTAATCACGAGAAAGCTGTCTTGCCCCTTGTTTTGAACCGACTATGATCATGGTCAAAAGGACAATTAAAAATAGTTGAGCCAACATTTGCCATAATGCCAGAATAGTCCTTGTTACCATGAGCATAGTCAAGAATGTCATGAACGTACCATTATATGCGATAGTCATCCTAACCATGATTTTCATTTGCCACATAAACTCAGAGGGTTCTGTTTATGTGTGAGCAAATTAATATGATGTGGAATTAAACATGGCTTTTTGCCATTATATATGTGTGTGGAATTTTACCCGTGTAAATTTTCAAATACATTGTATATGATTATTTTTATCCGTGTAGTTTGTAGCGTTTGTATACGTTTTTTATTACAAGAATTTTTTCTGTGTAGCAATGTGTTTGCATCACCCCTAGCTAAAACTTTTTTTTACTTCTTCTCAAATAACATCGCACGACTCTAAAGTATCTGTCAAAGAACTACCCAGTAGCACAATCACCGAATACATAATCGCTACCCTTCCTGGCTAAAGTATTTGTTTTTTTTTTCGTGATCAATTCGAGTAAAACCCTCCGACCTTATGTCCCAGCTGGTACGCAGCCTAGGCCGGTTGGCCATCAGTGGCCCCAACCGTCTGTTGCCAGTTCTAACCACACTACCCACTGCTTCAAGTAATTTTCACACTAGTAGCACGTTGGCCAAGAAGTGGAACAGTCACAGCACCGGTCCAAGGCGATGGCTCGAGAACAACAAAATCGTGTACCCTCCACAGGCACCGACCGAGGAACCACGTCTAGCGTTTGTGTGCCACCAAAAGAACAACATCAAGTACAGTCCGAAAAAAATGTGGTACATTGCAAGTTTTGTGAGAGGCATGACAGTAGATGAGGCGGTCAAGCAGCTATCGTTCATCGACAAGCAAGGAGCGACAGCCGTGAAGGAGGCGATTCTCGAAGCAGTAGAATTGGCAGTGAAGAGGCATAATGTTGAGTTCCGTTCAAACCTTTGGGTGGCGGAATCGTTTTGCGGAAAGGGCCGCGTTTTTAAAGGATTTCGTCGACACGGTCGAGGTCGGTTTGGGGAGGTCGAGTACAAACACTGCCACTACTTTGTTCGGCTCGAGGAAGGAACACCTCCGAAACATTACTACTCAGGACAGGCACCAAAGAGTGGTGACCAGATGCTGCAAGAATGGATGGAGTCGATGCGAAAACGGAAGGTAATACATTCGTTGTAATTGTTGTTGCGAAAATAAATGATTAGTGTCAGATAGAACATCGTTTTTCTTTTATTAGAACAGATTAGAACAGCCCTTTGATTTTTTCGACAGATGGCAGTAGCGATGCCTTCTCTAGTTTTCTCACTCGTGAGAAGAAGTTTTTCTCACAATTCACCGTAGGCGCCTGTAAATGGCCTCAGAAGGAAAATCCCAAACGAAGAGGGCAAGTGAGACAAGTTTGTCGATTTTCGCACACAAGCCCTGAGCTCATCGACTCATTCGGACAACCGTCGTCATTCTCCTTTCTTTCGGCATCGAATGGTGTGTGGAAAATTTGATCCCATTGCAAATTTCGCGTAAACTGTAATAAGGTACAAATCCAGGACCAGAAAAGGTGTGCTTGTATCCAATCGAGCTTGACCGCCTTTCCAGGATGCATTGCAGCTTATTCTCAGTTCCGGAGCATCGGTGGTGATTGTAACAGAATTCGGCTGGTGACACAGGAAATACCTGCAGTGTCCATTTCTACATAGTGAGTGCATAACTATTGGACTGTAAACGCCGTGCCGTTTGGCTGCGACGGTCGTCTTTCAAGTTTTCCCCAAGTTGCGATTGTTCAATATCCGTCGAGAAAGACAAGGAGATTCGCCAAATTTAAATTTATTGCATTTTTTCGTGCGGGCAGGGTGCAAGAAAAGTCGAAAAATTGTGACCCGTTTTCTTCACTGGAAAAGCAAAGTGCCCTAATCGCGCAATTGTATTGTACAGAGTGGGAGTGGGAGAGTAGTGTTGAAAGCGGTGGGTGGTGTGCGGCTTGGGAGGAAATTTTCCTCCTTTTGTACATTTTCGCACTCTGCTTGACGGGAGAGTGCACACACATACTCACATAAATACTCACTTAAGGGAGCGAACGAGATCTGAGATTTATCACCATAGTGAGCTGCCGCTGAGTGACAGTGTGAGAAAACGAACGCGTGAGAGGTAAGAATAGCGAAAATAGACAACTAACACAGTCTTCCGCGTGTTCCTTTTCCAGGCGTGTAAAAAAGACTCACTCGCTTCTGGGGGTGGAAAACCATTCGTGTGTTTGGATAGATTAGCTAGCTACCGTTTGTTGTGTTTCGATTTATGTTGGTGTGTTGGTTCGACTAATGTGATCTAAACGACGTGTTATAGTGAATATATAGATGCAAATGCTCATGCATGAAAAGTACTAAGGATAATTTCCTGACCTTCAGTTTTTAACGAAAACTGTTGGACTTTTATCCACGGCCATCTGATTTTCAACTTGATTCTTGGGCTATTCGGATTTCCTTCCAGTATTTTTCGATTTGTGCATTAATCTGTTGGTAAACCCATTTAGCACGCGACATTTCCAAACACAACGCAACTAGCGAATTTATCTACGCGATATCCACTGAAATTAACAGGGTTACCTTAGGTTGTACAACCAGATTGCAGTTTGTATCGGTCCGTTAAATGTCACTGTGGTCATTTGTGATGCATCTCTTTGCCTGATGGAAATACAAAATTGAAATGAGGAAAAACCATTGGACATTATTGAAGCTACAATTGAGTTTTATAATTTGAGTAAATGTCATTGACGATGGCGATTGGAGATTATATACTTTCCAAGACATCGCTAGAAAATCAGTGGGATTTTATTAATTTCAACCTCAACTTATACACATAATCTATGTATAACTCATCAGCATTATTGTGGTACGACGAATGGTGACAAGTACTCTTTAAAATGGTTTATCAATATCCTGATGAGTTATTGAAATCTGCTACTAATAAATAGACTATTGATTGTCCCGGCTTTGGCATCAGAAGCGTTAAAACTTTTCATTTTAATTTTATTTTTCAGTGAGGAAATGGAACCCGTCAACAAGGTGGATGCCAATGGAGGAGGAGGGTGGTACAGATTCTGGTGGGACAGCCATGTTGATCAAAGGTGCTCATGCAGATGATCAGTCACAGCTTCTCCTTTCGGTTCCGCCTTCCTCGATGGAACATCACTCTTTAAAAGAAACAGAAGGCGACAAAAGCCAGTCGGAAAAGGTGAGACGTGATTGCTTTATCAATAAATAATCTACAGTCCATTTAGAAACAAGTTCCACGTCACAACGATGGAATTCTTTGTACATATTCAAAAACTGCTTCTTTTTTGACAACAGCTAGCCGTGCACTTGATTGTCATTTTCCGTGATATCTGTGTCTTTACGTTGATTCTTCCACTGGGAACATTGTTTGTGTGCTTCGTATCGGCGTACGTCTTCCAGCCAGAGGAAATTCACCGAAACCCATTGTCGGGTGAGTTTGCCAGCTTTGTCCTAAAGCATTACTAGAACACAAACATGTGTGTTTTTGTTTTGAGATGTACAATGTTATCCCATCAATCAGTACCATCACGGGGGTCAGCCCACAGCGGTTCCTATGGAGGAAATCTCTATAGCACTCCACGTTGGACCGAGGATCGTAATTGCCTTCGTCATGCAAAAATTTCTACCGCGTGCTGATCAAGGAGCTCAACGATTTGCTGGTAAGAATGCTTGTATTTTAACGCTGAATGCCATGGTAATTACAGAATATGCCGATTTATAATAGGGCGTAGCTTTGTGATCTTCAAATTGAACACTTTTTTGCATAGGTGATTCTTGAGCTCCTGGGATTGAGCGAAATTAAGGGGCACCAGCGTCGGTAATATTTTAATTAACTGATTTAATTAATTCATCAGTGAAAAGTAAAAGATAGTCTTAAACTCCCAAACTTTAGCAATCTTGTCAACACAAATCTGCCTTAGGTTTGGATTAAGATTGACGTTCTTTCATTTTTAAAATAACCGAAACTAATACATAGAAGGGTCAACCCCAAGGTCAGATCGCATAATTGGTGTATTACTTTTGGAAAATAAATTTCACGTTTTTAAAATGGCCTCACCTCTTACAACAATAAGAGTAAGTCATATGGTTTAAAATTCATTATAAAAAGTCTGATTCTGTACTATTAGCGAATACAATGGCAACTGATGGCCACTGATGGCGTACTTCACTGCCTATTACCTCATCTTCCTCCGTCATTCTGTCAGAGAGGTTCTGTTTTGCCAACCGGCCTACTCCACTGCCCATATCCGTCAGGCAGCCTACCGAACAGACGATCCTGTCTTCGGTCTGCTACAGCAACTAAAAACTTTAAACCGACATTTCAAATGTATGTCGTTATGCTCCTGGTAGGCGGCGCTGCAGTTGTGGGGAACCAGATTCCGGATGATCCTGGTGATCCGATGTCAGGCAACGTGCCCTGTACTCATTGCTAGACTCACTAAAGCGATCGTCGAGCATTGTTATCTCAGGCAGACGGTGGACCTCAGATGTTCTTGTCCTCGGAGGGGTGTTCAGGATCATCCTGAGGAACTTATTTTGAACACGCTGTAGCTTCAGGTGATGTATTTTTGCAAAACTCTCCCAGATTGGCATGCCGTACTCAATGACAGGAAGTATGATTTGCTTGTAGACAACAAGCTTGTTTTTCAGGGATAATGTAGACCTTCTGTTGATCAATGGGCACAGTAACTTCAGCAGAACGATACACTATGTGACAGTTTTGTCAACCTGATCCTAAAAATCAGCGTGCTGTCTAGGGAAACGCCAAGGTAGACAGCTGCATTTGTCCATTCCACCGTTGTTTTTCAGTCTTATTTTACAATCCTCAGGTGGAAAAAGTCTACGAGTATTTGAGTGAGGAAATAGGATGACCTGGGTCTTTACTGCGTTGATACAGATCTTCCATTCAGTGAAATATTCTGACAGGACATTCAGGCTTCGTTGTAGTTTTGTGGTAAGCGCTCTTGTTACCCTACCGTTGTGGACGACTGCGGTATCATCGGCAAACAACGACAGAGACCCATTTTCAGGGAGCGGGGATATGTCCGAGGTGAAAAGGTTGAACAGAGTGGACCCTAGTATACTTCCCTGACGCACGCCGGTGGAAATCTCTTGCGCATCGGAAAATGCACCATGCAGCGAAACACGAACTGTCCTGTCCGACAAATAATTTTTAATTATCTCCACCAGAAAAGATAGGAAGATTGTATTTTTTCAGCTTGTACACCAGGTCATCATGCAACACGTTATCAAAGGCCTTCTCGATAAAGAGAAGTGCCATGGCAGATGATTTAGAAACATACTTGTTCCGTCTGAGGATGTTAATGACTCGATTAAGTTGGTGAATTGTTGAACGACCACATCGGAAGCCAAATTGTTCGTCGAGCAAGATGTTCAGCTCGTCGGCAGATGAACGAAGCCGACGGTAGATCGCTTTTTCAAACAGCTTGGATAATCCTGAGAGAAGGCTGATTGGTCTATAGCTTTTGGAAGAGGAAGGATCTTTCCCAGGTTTCTGGATGGGGGATGACTTTGGCTGACTTCCAACACGAGGGGGAAGTAGCCAAGTCGGAGACATTGGTTGAATATTATTGTAGAGAGAAAAACGAGCAGTAACAAAGTTACGTCTGTATTCAAACTCGTTTATTCGGAAGTGAAAAAAGTACAGTACAGCAGTGAAAGGAAAAAGCATTAAGTGCTACAAACTGGTATAAAACCAATCAAAAATGGGTTAACTTTTAATCTTACACAGATATGGTGTACAGATGAAGCACAGCTTATTCGATCATATCTTAACAAATATCAACGCCAGATGAACGTAGAACTGGGAATTGCTTGAGCTCCAAGTTCATGATGTTATCGAAACCTGGGGCCTTCATGTTCTTAGATGTTTTGAGATAGGTCAACAATTCGTCAGCTGAGATCTCCAATTCTTCCGAGAAGTCGTTGTGACTTAGATGGATGTTGTTTGTAAGCTCGCTAACGGCGGCTTCGTGTGGTTTGATGATGTTTTGTCCAACATTGTGGGAGCTGACGAAGTGTTGACCTATCTCACCAGCCTTCTCTGCAGGAGTTATTAGGCGATCCTTCGAGTCATTGGGATCAACGGGGGAATGGGCCTTGGTTTAGTTTTTAAAATTTTTGTCAACTTCCAAAACGGCTTTGCACAATCTGGAAGAGAGCGGATCTTGCCGGCAAAATTGTTATTTCTGAGATCCACCATTCTGGCCTTTATAATTTTTGTTATTCGATTACAATGACTTTTGAGAGTAGGCAGACCAGGCACACTTGCCACATCGCGGTTTCATGTGGCAGTTTCGAATTCCGTGGCCGAACGCAAGGCAGTTACCACACTGCGTCACTCCCCCCCCCCGTGCGCCCTGCTGGTTTTGAGGCCGTGTTCCGGTTCTGGTGGGGGCTCTTTTCACAAGGTGGACCAGATAGAGTTTTTTTTTAAATAATAATTTATTTGTACAGGCTCAATCTAATCAACTTTACAGAGCCAAATTTTCATATTTTTATACATCATTTATCTTAAAACTAAAGTTAGGAGGATAGAGCCGATTACTCGCGGCCGTCTCGAGGTTAATAGGAATTACAAATTACGGATGGGAAAGAGGGTGGGAATTTAAAGTATGGTTTACATAACACATTAATTTTAATTTCTAAATTATCTAAACACTTATAACTACAATTTATGGTTTTCTTTTGACTTGGACATTTTTTGAAAAAGAAAAAAAACACACACACATACACAGATAAAAAAAACTTATAGTAAACATACAGGCTAATGTTAGTCAAAAACACATAAATGAGTGTCAAGTACTCCAAATCACGTACAGCCAAAATATCTCGAATTGGCATATTGGGTTATCTACCTCGAGCCCGAAGGGAATCATAAAGCTCCGATCTGACTCCACGATGTTCAGCACAAGACCAAACAACGTGATCTGCGTCCTGATAGCCTTGTCTACACTCGCAGAGATTGCTGTCGCTCAGCCCAACCCGGTATAAATCAGCGTTCAAAGAATAATGATTGGACATGAGGCGAGACATGACACGAATGAAGTCTCGACCCACATCCATCCCCCTAAACCAAGATTTCTTCGACACCTTTGGGATGATAGAATGTTGCCATCGCCCCAAATCTCCTTTATTCCATTTATACTGCAAGCTGACGAGTGACTGTTGACGAAAAATAGTAAAAAAATCATTAAAGGCGATTTGTGGATCATAAATATCGCCTTCCATAGCGCCCACCTTTGCAAGCGAGTCCGTTTTCTTATTGCCCGGAATTGAACAATGAGATGGGACCCATACAAAGGTGATGATAAAATAACGCGAAGATAAAGCAGTTAGAAGCTCCTGTATTTTCATGAGAAAATACGAGGAGTGCTTTACCGGCCTCAATGAGCGGATAGTCTCTATAGAACTGAGACTATCCGTGAAAATGAAGTACTGATCCGGTGTTAATGAGACAAAAATTTCTAGCGTAAAGTGTATTGCCGCTAATTCAGTGACATATACGGAACAAAGAGCTTGAAGTTTACGATTGGCGCTATAAATTTCCTGCTGACTCCTCTATCAATGATCCGGCAGTGAAGAACGATTTTGTGGAATCAAATTGGACAAACTTTGCAGCAAATATTACCGGAGCAATCATAGGACGATGATGCTCTGGGATTCCATGAAGCTCCTGCTTCATGGATAAATCTAAATGAACCGAATTGTCAAAATCGGAGAAGCAAACACGATTGGAAATGTTCGGCGAAGGGCTGACATCCTGTGTTATGTACAAATGGTACAAGGTCATGAAGTTGGTTTGAGTATTCAACTCATGGAGCTTCTCAAAATTTTCGATCACCTGGGGGTTCATAACTTCACACCTGGTGAGGAGCCGGAGAGATAATTCTGAAAACCGATCCGAGAGTGGCAACATGCCAGCCATCACTTCAAGACTCATGGTGTGAGTCGAGTGCATGCAACCTAACGCGATACGAAGACACCGATACTGAATACGTTCCAGTTTAATAGAGTGCGACCGAGCCGCTGACTGAAAACAAAAACTACCATATTCCATAACCGACAAAATCGTTGTCCGGTACAACGTTAGAAGATCTTGTGGATGAGCTCCCCACCAGGTCCCGGTAATTGTGCAGAGAAAATTGACCCTTTGCTGGCACTTTCGCTTCAGATACTCAATATGGGATCTCCAGGTGCACTTTGAATCGAACCAGACCCCAAGATATTTAAATGACATAGAATGAGTTATCGGCTTACCCCTAATTTGAAGCTTCGGTTGTGCAGGGTTATGCTTCCTAGAAAAAACTACCAACTCAGTTTTCTCCGTAGAGAATTCGATACCTAGCTCTAGAGCCCAAGTAGAAAATTTGTCTAAGGTATCCTGTAAGGGTCCTTGCAGATCGACCCCATTGGGTCCCTTGACAGACACTACGCCGTCATCTGCAAGTTGTCTCAACGTACAGTTATCACTTAGACAACCGTCAATGTCTTTGACATAAAAATTATACAAAAGGGGGCTTAAACATGATCCCTGGGGGAGACCCATGTAGCTAAATCGTGAAGCTGTAGAGGTTCCATGAGAGAAGCTCATATGTTTCTCTGACAGCAAATTGTACAAAAAATTATTCATTAATGGTGAAAAGCCACAAGCGTGGAGATAATCGGAAAGAACTTCAACAGATACTGAATCAAAAGCCCCTTTATGTCCAAGAATACAGAAGCCATTTGCTCTTTTTTAGCAAAAGCTAACTGAATATCTGTGGAAAGCAACGCGAGACAGTCGTTCGTTTCCTTACCCCTACAGAAACCATATTGAGTATCTGAAAACAGGTTATTCGTCTCAACCCATTTGTCCAGACGAAAGAGGATCATTTTCTCCAACAACTTTCGAATAGAAGATAACATCGCGATGGGTCGATAGGAGTTGTGGTCGGACGCGGGTTTACCAGGTTTTTGAATGGCAATAACTCTCACCCGCCTCCAATCATCCGGTACAATGTTGAGCTCCAGAAACTGATTAAACAAGTTCAACATGCGCCTCTTAGCGACGTCTGGAAGGTTCTTAAGCAAGTTGAACTTGATTCTATCAGCTCCAGGAGCCGTATTGCCACACGAAAGGAGCGCGAGAGAGAGTTCTACCATTGAAAAAGGTTGGCTGATCTCATCTATCGGATTCTCGGTTTCGCGAGGAATGATCCGTGCCGGCACAGAATCTGGACAAACTTTTCGCTACTCCTCGCTCTCGTTGTTCGTAGTTCGGTTACGCAATCTTCGCGCCGTGTTCCAAAGAGTACTCATTGACGTCTCGCGCGATAGCCCGTCCACGAATCTTCGCCAGTATCTGCGTTTCTTGGCCTTGATGAGGCTCTTAAGTTCGCGTTCGAGTGCCGTGTATACTTCGAAGTGGTCAGGTGTTCCACGTCTACGGAAAACTTTAAACGCGTCGGACTTTTTACGGTAAAGCTCGGTGCATTGCTGATCCCACCATGGAGAAGGAGGTTTCCTGCGAAATGACGTCCCTGGAACTGGTCGAGTTTGAGCTTGAAGCGCGCTGTCTAAGATCAGGTTGGAGAGGAAGTTATATTCTTCCAGCGGTGATAGCCTTTCTACCGTCGTTACGGCTTTATCTACTGCTGTCCTAAACTTTGTCCAATCGATGTGACGGGTAAGATCATACGTGACGTTGACAGATTTCGACGGGTTGAACCCGGTGGCAACCGAAATTTTTATGGGCAAGTGATCACTACCGTGGGGATCTTGAATCACATTCCATGTGCAATCCAAAGATAATGAATTCGAACAAAGTGTGAGGTCTAATCTACTGCCAACTGAGGATGTACCAGCCAAACGTGTTACTTCTCCATTGTTAAGAACTGTCATAATGAAGTTGTCACAGAGGTCGTATATCAGGGAAGACCGGTTGTCATCGTACAGTTCTCCCCAGCCTGTACCGTGAGAGTTAAAATCTCTCATGATCAACCGTGGAGAAGGAAGGACCGAACAAATATCTGAAAGTTGTTTTCGGTTAATTGCAGCTCTAGGCAAAGGCTTTTATTTTTAATAACAGCCTGACATGCGACAACTTCAATACCTGGAATTGGAAGAAAATTCACTCTATAGAAGGAGTAGCACTTTTTGATCCCCAAAAGTACTCCTCCTCCACGTGAATCCTCACGATCAAGACGAATAATATTGAAATCATGAAAAGGAAGATCGATTTCGGAAGAGAGCCATGTTTCACAAAGAGCGAATGCATCACAACCGGTATTGTGAGCTAAATATTTAAAAGATTCCAATTTAGGAATAAGACTTCGACAATTCCACTGAAGAACAGTGATCAAATCCCCGACCTCATTTGGAAAATTATCCATCGAAGGAAATGATTGCTGCAAGGAGGGGCCACTTGATTGTCAATTGCTTCAAAAAAGTTTTCACTGTGGGAAGCATTGCCATAACAATGCCTTTAAGAGGGTCAGTAATTACGAGGTACTTAAAGATGCCTTCGGCAATGTCATCAAATGAGAACAGTCCACTTGAGGAGGGGACTTCTGTTCTTAAAATAGGGGCTTCAGGGGTTTTAGATGTCCCCGGGAGAGATGGAAAGTCCTGGGTGTAGTTAGTACTATGGAAACCAGGAGGAATTGTTTTTTCCTTTTTTCCACCTTTTTTTTTTTTGAAATGGGCAAGCTGGTCTCGGGCTTTTTTTCAGCAATTTTCCGTGGGCGGACGCGTCTTCGCTTCCTTGAAGCACCTTCCGGAAAAGTGAACGATGTTCCCTCTTCAGCCGAATCAAAGTCAGACTCGTCATCTGACAGAGGAGCAAAGGGATTTGTATTGGCATCGGGTGATGGTGAGGCTTTTTTTACTGTTGCGATATAAAACTCGCGATTACATGCAACATAAATACTAATTTATTTAAAACAATTAAGGAACAATTAAAGAACAATAAATCGCATGTGGACTTCTAGAGGCGAGTTATGTTGAATCGCATGATGACATACACGCTGACACTTCTTCGCATCGTACGTCGACACGGTCCACGTCTGTCGCTCTGACGGCTGTCAGATGATGATCCACCGGTTGCGTACTGAAGGTTGGGGTGGTCCCTCCAACACCTCCCCCTTTTAGTAAAGATGGTACGGATCATACCTCACGGGAGCCCTTCGGTTTCGCGAGGAAAGGCGAGGCACAGTTGATTTCCGTTGTGTGAGGCGTTGCTGCTTCCGAAGATTCTTGGACGATCCAGTCTGCTGTTGTGGTTCTTCTTCCGGAGGATTATCTGGATCAGGATCGAACTCCGGATCGTTTGCTTCCGAAGAACTTTGGTTCAGGCTCCACGAGTCTAGTAGAATATCAAGTGGGACTTGGGAAGCTTGTTTTTCTTCTGCTGTTTCTGCTGCATCCGAATCACCGCTTTCGTAGCTGATTGCAGTGCGATCGGATTAACGACTTCTTCTGCTGCAACCATACATTGTAGATCACGTTTCCCACGCGCTCGAGAACTTGACCAAACACGACACAAACCTCGTTTAAAGACACCATTGATTGACACATCACACCAAAATTCGGATGCGATGTTGAGCGGATCTCCAGATGCTGTGACTGCTTGGCACGAAGGTGGCTGTGTTTCCGGTTCTCCGATCTGCTTCCACATTTCGGCCGAGATGATGCTGATGTCTGACGCCGAATCAATTTGCAATCGGACCGGAACGTTGTTTATCCGTAACTCCGCATATTTTCTTCCACGGCTGACTGTGTTCACGGAGACTACCTTTGTTGACTTTTGTGTACGTGTATTCTTCTTTCCCTTGCCGGCTGCTAATTTTCCGGAGAAGCAAGCACAATAGCCCTCTTTGTGTCCCTTTTTTCCCCAATCACGACATTGATGATCCCGAAACTGGCAGTCCTTCGAAAAGTGCATTCCTCCACACGACCAGCATGGAGTACGCGGCTGATCTGCACTGCTTCCACTACCCGTAGCCGATGAATGACGTGCCGGCTTAAACGGTTTGTTGGTGTTGTGCTTCACGGCACGCACTGTTGAAGGAGACGGTTTTTCTACCAGCACGTTGTCGTTCTTGAGGTTCACCAGGGTTCTGCAGTCCTCCACGATCTTCGCCAACGTGATATCCGACGATTCGTTCAGCTTCGTGATTAGCCGCATCCGAATATCGGACTGCTTCGACGACTTGAGACCACAGACAAAAATGAGGCATTTAAATTGCTCCTCGGACATGTCGGCAACTTTAAAGTCCGCACAAGCGCGATTTACCTTGCACGAATATGACACGATGTCTTCTGCGTCATCCTTGACGATTTGCAAACACTGATACCGCTGATGAAAAATCGAGACGGTCGATCCGAAAAGCGATTTCAACCTCTCGATGGTTTCGGTAAAAGTGAATTGCTTGGACAGCTTCGGGAGAATAAAACTCGTGTGCCGCTGGGTTGAGTTTCCTCATTAGGAGTCGGACTTTAGCGGAATCGTCTAGTTTCTTCGCATCCTTATCGAAAAGCTCAGCATAGCGAGAATACCACGATTCGAAAGTGCATCCTTCGTCCGGTGCGTAACGAAATTCGGTTATGTTGCCAGCTTATGCATCCAATGCAACGTCATCGCGAGAGAGCTCTTTCAGGCAAAGTTGCGTTGCTGACATCTGCTCGGACATCTGGGTGATCAGCTGCTGCTGTTGCGTCAGGATCTGAAGCAGGGACTGCTGGAACGCATCTGTCGTTGCCATTGCAGCTAACCTCAAACTTGCTTTTCAGTTTCACCGACGGATGAGTACAACTGTATTCGAGCGGGATTCCGCGAACCGACACCGTTTTCACTCGTCGCCACGTTGTTGCGATATAAAACTCGCGATTACATGCAACATAAATACTAATTTATTTAAAACTAGCTGAACCCGGTGCGTGCGCTGCTACGCTTGCAACTAAATGAAGGAAAATTTAATATAACTGGCACGTTTATGGTTTTTTTTTTCGAAATGAGTTTTTTTCTTCTTGAATAAGCAGGGGTTCAAACTTCTATCAAAACATGCTTCTTACCCGAGAAATACACGGTTTGTGTTTAAGTAACCTGGATAATTCTCATTTTTGGTTGAAATTTGTGTTTCATTTGTATGGGAGCCCTCCCTTCCAGAGGGGGGTGGCTTCTCAAACCACCATACAATCATTGACTTCAAAACCCTCCACATGCCAAATTTGGTTCCATTTGCTTAATTAGTTCTCGAACCATCACACTGGGCTCATCGATTATAATAAAAATGTGAGTTTCATTTGTTTGAAGCCCCCCCCCCCCTCAGAAAGGGAGGGGTCTTGAACTACCATAGAAACATTCTTGCCTTCAAAACCCCCCACATGCTAAATTTGATTCGATTTGCTTGATTAGGTCTCGGGTTATGATGAAATTTGTGTCTCATTTGTATGAGAGCGCCCCTTCTTGAGAGAGAAGGGGTCTCAAACAATCATAAGAACCTTCCCCAGCCCCAAATACCCCTTCATATACATTTTCACGTTGGTCGGTTCAGAACTTTCCGTGTCTATAAGGGTCTGACAGACAGTAATTCATTTTTATGTATATAGAAATCTAGCCTCCAAAAACCTCCATATGCTAAAAGTGGTTTCATTTACTTGATTAGTTCTCGAGTCATGCAGAAATTTGCTTTTTATTTGTAGGGGGAGCCCCCCTCCCCTTCAAAATGGGGAGGGGTATTGAACTGCTATAGAAACATTTCTTGCCTCCAAAAACCTCAACATGCCAAATTTGGTTTCATTTGCTTCATTGGCTCTCGAGTTATGCTAAAATTTATGTTTTATTTTTATGGGAGTCTACCCTTCCAGAAGGTGGAGGGGTCTCAAACCACCTTAGAAACATTTATTGCCTTCGAAAACCTCCAAATGCCAAATTGGGTTCCATTAACTTGATAAGTTCTCGAGTTATTCCGAAATTTGTGTTTCATTTGTATATGAGCCCTCCTTTCAGAGAAGGGAGGGGCTCGAGTCAACTTAGAAACATTTCTTG
This sequence comes from Aedes koreicus, assembly GCA_024533555.2. NCBI lineage: Eukaryota > Metazoa > Arthropoda > Insecta > Diptera > Culicidae > Aedes > Aedes koreicus. Next base: position 36,524 of record JAHHFK020005043.1, on the reverse strand, counting down.
CCTTCCAAAACCTCCACCTGCCAAATGTGGTTCCATTTGCTTGATTAGTTCCCGAGTTATGCAGAAATTGGTGTTGCATTTGTATTCAAACCCCCCCTCCCTCCCCCTTCCAGATGGCGTAGGAGTCTCAAACTTCCATGGTAACATTTCTCTCCTCCAAAAACCTCCACATGCCAAATTTGGTTCCATATGCTTGATTGGTTCTCGAGTTATGCACAAATTTGTGTTTCATTAGCATGAGAGCCCCCCTCTTACAGAAGGGGGAGGGGCCTTGAGTTACTTTAGAAACATTTCTTGCCTTCAAAAACCTCTACCTGCCAAATTTGGTTCCATTAACTTGATTAGTTCTAGAGTTATGCAGAAACTTGTGTTTCATTTGTATGGGAGCCTCCCTTTATAGAGAGGGGAGGGGTCTCAAACTACCATAAAAACATTTCTTGCCTTCAAAAACTTCCGCATGCTAAATTTGGGTTTCTTTCCTTGATCAGTTCTCGAGTTATACAGAAATATGTGTTTCATTTGTATGGGAGCCTCCCTTTATAGAGAGGGGAGGGGTCTCAAACTACCATAAAAACATTTCTTGCCTTCAAAAACTTCCGCATGCTAAATTTGGGTTTCTTTGCTTGATCAGTTCTCGAGCTATACAGAAATATGTGTTTCATTTGTATGGGAGCCTCCCTTTATAGAGAGGGGAGGGGTCTCAAACTACCATAAAAACATTTCTTGCCTCTAAAAACTTCCGCATGCTAAATTTGGGTTTCTTTGCTTGATCAGTTCTCGAGTTATACAGAAATATGTATTTCATTTGTATGAGAGCCTCCCTTTATAGAGAGGGGAGGGGTCTCAAACTACCATAAAAACATTTCTTGCCTCCAAAAACTTCCGCATGCTAAATTTGGGTTTCTTTGCTTGATCAGTTCTCGAGTTATACAGAAATATGTATTTCATTTGTATGGGAGCCTCCCTTTATAGAGAGGGGAGGGGTCTCAAACTACCATAAAAACATTTCTTGTCTCCAAAAACTTCCGCATGCTAAATTTGGGTTTCTTTGCTTGATCAGTTCTCGAGTTATACAGAAATATGTGTTTCATTTGTATGGGTGCCCCCCTTTTCAGTGAAGGGAGGGGTCTCAAACCACCATAAGATTATTCTCCGGCCCTAAAAATCTCTGCATACAAAATTTCACGCCGATCAGTCCTTCCGCTCGCGAGTTAAATCGTGACAAAGGAAACCCCAACTCATTTTTATTATATAGACAATTAAGACCATCCCCACCGGTGGGTTCGGATCTGGGTAATATTTTAATAGCAGAAAGCGTTTCTATTTTGATTTAGCCACCCACTTTCGCACCGGTCGTTCATAAAAAGGTAACACAATAAGACTCACTTCCGTTTTGCTTAATATTTCGTGCAATGTATGGTTTAAATACCCTTCCGTACAGGTTTTCGACGTTCTGGTTTGTCCCAAATATTGTATCTTGTTGCGTCCAATTCTTTCCACGGGGTTTTGATGCACTCATTTTTTCACAACATATCACAATAAACGTGAAATTAGCAAATAACACTTTAAAAACAAATCAGAAACACTCAAATTGAAATGAAAGTCTTCCAGGTGAAGATGTTGTTTTAACTTGTTTTGTTTATTTTTCTTCAAATAGCAACGCTCGGCTCGGTTGGGTCGGGTTGTCAAATTTACGAACCGGCTGCTCAGCGAGCGAGCAATTTGTCATTTCCCAACCCGGTTACCAACCACCGGTGCGGTGTCGAGTTGTCAAACAGGGTAACAATTTACCGATATTACCGTATTGGTGCGGTTGGTCTAAGGAACAATTAAAGAACAATAAATCGCATGTGGACTTCTAGAGGCGAGTTATGTTGAATCGCATGATGACATACACGCTAACACATCTTCGCATCGTACGTCGACACGGTCGACGTCTGTCGCTCTGACGGCTGTCAGATGTTGATCCACCGGCTGCGTACTGAAGGTTGGGGTGGTCCCTCCAACATTTACCATTTCGGCGAAAGATTGCCTGGAACGCTGTTTTAGCGAGCGTTCTAATTGTTCCCCGCGTTGTTTGTACGCCGGGCACGACGAGAGAGCATGAGGAGGAGTACCCTTACAGAAAGCGCATTTTGTTGTGTTGTCTTCGCAGGCGCCATCCTCGTGTTTCTCCCCACAATTAGAGCAGCGTGCCTTATTGCTGCAATGGGAGGTCGTATGTCCCATCTGCTTGCACTTTTCGCAGATCATGACCCGAGGTACAAATAACCGCACAGGTAGTCGAAGTTTTCCCAACTCGACGTATTGAGGGAGGGCTGAGCCAGAGAAGGTTACGCGAAACGAGTCTGACGGTGTAAACTTCTTTTCACCCTTCGTGATCGATACTGTGCCTAGTTTCTGCACATCGAGTATCTTGATTGAAGGAAGCAGAGGGTTCTTAAAGCGACCAACCCCCTGCTTCTTCAGGATCTCGGGGGTCAAACTCGCTTCGGAGACCACACCTTCTATCTCAATACCTCGAGCTGGGATGTATACCAAATACTCCAGTATAAAAAACTGGGAGACAGCAATCTCGTTAGCTTGTTTAACGTTGGACACAACGACCCGAAGTTTATTGGGTCTCACCTTAATTATCTCGGTCACGGCCGAGAATCGTTTTGTCAGATCATTTGAAATCTGATATATGTTCAGTGGTTTCGTTATGGGCTGAAAATAGACAACCCATGGACCAGCCGAATCAGCTGGATAAGCACGTGATCTGGTAACTCTATGAGCTACCTCATCATTTCGTGCCATAGATGATTCATCTTGCGACAAATCAACCATGGCTCGCTTGTGGGAGCTTATGACGCTCAACCACGAACGCAATTATCTACAATCAATCACAGATAAACAAACTAAGCACACTCTCTCACACGCTCTCACACACTCTCACTCACTCTCACTCACTCTCACTCACTCTCACACACAATACAAAACAATATATTCAGAAAAAAGAGAACAAAAGATTATCTTATATATATCACTGATTTGCTGCAGCCGGGTGACGAATATGCTGCTGTCGAACGACGATCCGTGGCCGCGTGTGCCGGCTAGATGTTGAGCTGAACGATGATGAAACTGGTCGGTGGTGGTTAGCAGATGATCGACTGCACGCTACACACGATGGACTGCTGGTGTGCGTGTCGTATAGATGCGGAGTAATATGACTTTTAGGTCGTGGCAATATCGCTAATTGCAATTAATGACGTTGTTGCACTGTTTAACACTCAACGTTTTCTACTTCAGAAAACTAAGACTCGATTTCACTCGCGATTCAGAAAAAAAAAATAGACCTGAAGACTTGAAACAACGTGTGAAAAGCTTCCAAAGCAACGGAGAGCTGACCGAACGAACTGTTCCGTTCGCTTGTTCACTGGGCAATGAACCAGATAGAGTTGATCCCGATAGTTTCCCTGTTGCTAGCGCCTAATGGGAAACACCTTCTGAGGCTTCAGTGCCATCGCTTGCAGCTCGGCGAAGATTCCCTCCGGAGTGAGTTCCGGAAGGCCGCTCAGAATCACCTTCATCGGCTTGCTTCCGGGAGCGGCGTGAGTGAAGAACTTGTGTTGCTTAGCGATTAAGTGAGCACCAACAGCACGGTAGTCAGCCTCCGATGAGAACATAAATTGTGTGCCCATGCTGCACAGCTTGTATAGCGGATGAATTTGGATTGCTGCAAGCTCGGTCCTGAGTGCAGCAATGTCCTTTGACGTGGTGAAAAGCGGGGGGACCTTTATCTAAGAATTATTGTTTGGTAATTTACATATCTAGTTAATACATCTAGTTATTACTGCATACGGCCTGGAGATGACTTCAGCACTGGGGGCTTAATTTTAGGTATTAATTGGAGCTTCCATTTTACGACTGCATAACAAAACATCATCGCGGGAAAATTGAAACTGAAATTTTGAAAATACTACGATCCAATACTAAATACTTCAACTAGTGCTCATGCGCCCAACATAGGCTAATGCATCTAAGGTATTGGTCGTAGTAGAGGTGACGTTGGGAAAGGGTCTAGTCTTGACAACCAAGCTGTCACGCAGCTCCAGCTAGATACACTCAAAAAAAAAAAAAAAATAGTAATAGATTGAGTAACTTTTCCGTGAAAAAAAAATGGACTGTAATACAAATGAAAGAGAGGCTGTTTTGAGCGTGTAGAGCTCATTTTTAGCACTGTAACGATGACCTTGAGTTTGGTGTCAAGGTGTTCTTGTACAGGGAGTCAGTTTTAACCATTTAGTGCTTCCTGCACTTTGCAAACATGAAATTTTGAACGTTTCAAAACATACACTTTGGATTTTTCAGCTACATCCGGGATTTACATGTTTGGCTGGTGGTTGAGTTCTTCCAAATCGTTCTTGGTCATCCTATTTACTAATTGGACTATTTTTAAGATCACACCTTTTCTTATTATCGACAGTCAAACATTTCTTAAAGTTGTTTAGAAATCATACCGACCTATCGATCAGTTGAATCAACATTAACTAATTAACAACATTTTTATTATTCTCTGCAGAATATGAACAAGGCAAACAAACTGCTCAAGATAGTTCACTGGTTGAACATCATAGAGATCAGCGCCCTGTGCTGTGTAACCTATGTTTCCAATAAGGAAAACTACCGTAAGTGTTCAATTTTTCCTCGTTTTTCCCGTCTCAATTAAAAACTCTTTTCTCATCCTCAACAGCCATCCACGAAAAAGTTTTCATTCTGTTTATGGTCGCATCGCTGTCGTATATGCTTGCGACACTGAAGCTCCTGAAAGTCCTCCAACCAAACGGGCCTCAGACGGCAGAGGAGGAAACCTCCCTCCGGTACAAGAAAGCTTTCTTTGCCCTCTCGATCGCTTCTACGATCGGGTTAATTTTGTTTTTCCTGAAGCATCGCTTCCTCTGCCATGATTTGGGTAAGGTTATTATTTGCACAGTATTCCTCTATTTTCAGATAAATAACCACAGTTTTCTTATTCGACAGCCTTCAGTTGGTTTGCCCTCTGCGAGTACATCGTGGCGTCGGCCAACATGGGCTTTCACTGTACCACAATGTTGGACTTTCCCACGGAAGATTTCCTTATTGCCAAAAATGCGAACCGATATCGAAAGAAACACACTTCGATTAGTTGGAAGCTGGATTGAGGAGGAGCATCGTAGTGCCAATCGGTGCGGTCAGCCTCATCGTCTTCGTCGTTGTCGTCGTCAGTGCCACGATCTGTGGTTGCTTGGTATATAGTGAATTTTTAAGTTAAGTAGGTGAAGAATTTAAGAAGGGAAACCAAGTATGTACCGAATTGGAAGCACAATTGGCAACATTTCGAAGCGCAATAGTTGCTTTTGAGGGGTGATTTGGATATTTTCGTTTCAATCTGTCATAAGGAAGCAATTAGTTGTAGGTAGACGTAGTTTAGACATTCCTGGTTTGAATTTCTACTGATTTTCTTGTATTCTTTCTACCCCATTCCACTTTCTACTAGTCAACATATGACAGAACATAAAAAAGTGTAGTTTCTAACATCATCAGTATTGGTTAAAAAAAATCACCTGTAACAAGTCAGTTGACATTCCTTTCTGTTGTCAGAAAAGAATAGTAACACTCTGAAATGAAATTCAACCAACCCGTAAAAAGAGGATTCCTCAATAAGATTCTTTCTAAACCAAAGCAGCTACAGTAGAAAAGAGATTTTAAGATATTACCTAATACTAACCCAAAGAAGAAAACTGTATAGTAAAAATCTATGAAGGCTAAAAACCACATGTAGGATACGAAGAGAAACGTTCTAGTCCTGATTGTATTTAGAAACGATGCGATAAACAAACACTCCCAGACAAAAATTGGTACCTAATTATCTGCAGAAATGTACCTACGTACGTTTCTATCTATATTTTCACCTAGACCACTTTTATGAAACTATGGGCAAAAAATGTAATTGGATAAAATAGTATCGCGCGACAAATTATTTTTAAACATCCACTAACGCATTAGAGAGCAAAGCAAGTTGCGTTTATCGCCGTTAACTGTCAACTGTCAACTCAACAAAAGAAGCCCTCACTCCCTCCCTTCAATGTTAACATATACTAGTCAATTTGCATGTGTGATATTTTTCTATTGTAATTATCTTTGGCTTTATTTGACTGAAGTTGGCATTACAAACTTAACCGTCGTGAGATCTCCCGCAAAGGCAGAACAGATAGACGCTGCTCCATTGTTTACCTTACATAGAATTATTTTATGTTCGATTGGCTCGCGCTCCCGTTTGCCGTTGTTACTCGATACATGATAAGAGATATACAGACAGAAGAAACCAAAGAACGCAAAAATCGACACAAACCAAATGTGGCAATTACATATCATCAGACGAAATCAAAACTGAACTATTTATTAAAAAATTCTCTTCCTCCCACATTGTTACGCACAAAATCTTTTCCACTCTCAAGAAACAACGAGAAAACGCTTCCGTATTTTTTTTTTTCAAATTATTTTCTTAAACTAAAGTCTGATCAAACTGTTTCTCTGTTGATATTGATCTTACCACAAAAAAAAAAAAAAACAAACTGTCGCCCACCGTGTATCGCTTTTGCTCTCTTCATACATTTTTTTTTGCGTTAACTTGTTTTAAAGACCGGTTGTTATGCTGTAGACTTTTATTAAACTCTAATTTGAATTAAAAGATTAAAATGATGAGCCTAAGAGGTAGTCAAGAGTGTGAAACACGATAAAAGGAAAAACATAAAAAACGTGTCTTCTTTTCTATTTAAAATTCATGTTTAGAGCATAACAATAGCAGCCAAAAAAAAAAAAAAAAAAACATGAAGCAAATTTATTTTGACTTTTTCGGACTTCCAGGTGTTGCGCGGTGAGTGAGGTGAGACGACTTGTTCTCACTTGCAAATCAAATCGAAGCAGAAAATTGCAACCTTTTAATCGTAAGCGAGAACAAATAGCCAAACCTGACTCGCCACGCAGAATAAGCCTACTTGATAGTTTGCAAAAGGCTGTTTGTTACACATACAAATGACTACCACATAAATTGAAAGTGACAGATTATTTAGAATAAATTCAGGCGGTTAGCAGCAAAAACAACAACAAACTCACAGAAAATAATTGAAAATAATACATATACGAAACAAATTGATGCCAGTGCATGCTATAGTGAGCAATCTTAGAATGTTGTTCGATCAAGTGAGAAAAGAGAGTAAATGACTACCAAAAAAAAAAAAATGGGCAGATATCTGATGTTTCAATAGAATTCTTCGATTTTTTCCTCAACAGTTGTTGTTTTTTTTTTTTTTTGCGTGTGTTATAAGGTTTTTCCCCCTTTGACCCCCGATCTCTTTTTTTTTTCCCCCCGCCCGGGGGGGCCCCCCTCCAAGAATTTTTTTACCGCGTTTTTTTTTCCTTTGTCCCCCTTTTTTGTGGTATAAATTCACGGTGTTTCGTGCACGGTGTTTCGTGCAGTCCTAAATGCAGTTGAAATCGAGTTTTGGTTTTTCTGAAGAAGAAAACGTGTGTTGAACAGGGCTTCAAATGGTGAGTTGACAACTTCGAAAGAGGGTGCGACCGACTGCCAGCTGAAACATGGAGACGCTGGTTGGCGTAGCCTGGGCAATGTTGTCATTTTGACAATAGTGAAGTGAGGGGGTACGACCTGTAAATCATATCATATAATTTTCCATTCTCATATCAATTATTAATTTCAGCACGCTTTGGAATCATCTTGGCGTTCCAAAACCATTTATCTCAAGAGCTTGGGGCAACATGACATGCATGAAAAGCTCAATTTGTTTTTCAGCATTTTAGCATAACATTTACTTTGAAATTGCACTTCTGAATTTCGACTACTATATTCATAGAAGACTGGCATGCGCTTATAAGCAGTATAGGATTATATTTAAATATTTTATTTAGTAGTATTATGATAAGATAAGCCATTTATTTCAGAAATCATCAAACAGGGCTCTTCGATCGCTCCAATTTCTATCTTTGAAATGTAACTAGGACAATATAAAGAAAATTTTTAACAACTTGTCTTATAAAAACTTGCATTGATATTTGGAATGATCTATCTGTTCTCAGTTTTTCCAGGAGTAGAAGGATATTAATACTTATCTAATTTTTATTTTTTTCAGTAACAATCCAGTGGACGTTAGATATATTTTGTACATACGCATATGATGTTCTCCTATTGACTTACTGTAGCCGCTTTTTACATTGTTAAGTAATTTAATTTGCTCTAAAAATTTCATTCAAGTTTGCAATTTGTATAAATAACATTTTTGTCTTTTATGATATCTTAATTGTTTTATGTGAGAAAAGTAAGACCTTGTTAGGAACGAGCAAAGTATATGTATTTTAGTTGTTGAACCATATCATGTTTTATCAACCTATAAAAGAATAGGAGTCTTATACGAATAATAAGCAGTGAAAGATGCATTTGAAAGTTTTATTCATTGAATATATGATAAAACATAGAGACTGGTATGCTCTTATGGTAAGTTATTTAAATTTTAAACAACTATTTTACAAGGAACAGTAGAAATTTGAAATATCTCAGTACATTCACTAGTACCAATGAAAACTTTCATAAATTTATTAATTGAATCTAAGCTTCATTAAGGCCGTGAAATTTCCTGCATTTTGTATCTTAACATTTTTTATAAATCATCATTTATGCTAAAAATTTCTACTGATCCTAAAACAAGTATATAACTGGGATTGGGGGGATAGCCAAAGGCAGTCGAAGGATTTGTTGACTGGACAAGGGTTCGTGGAGTCGCCAGTCCCTTGTCATGAGAAGACACGCGGCCTTCTGGCCGTAGTCTTCCGAAGGTCCTCATTGAGGCGTAGGCTATATTTTCGGGGCAACCTGCTGAAGATAGTCCTGCAGCCATAGCTATTCCTTGCACAGATGGTGGGTTCTTATCACATCACATCACATCACAAGAAAACGTGTGTTGAACAGTGCAACGACGCTATTAATTGCAATTAGCAATCGAATAGCCATATTGCTCCGCATCTATTCATGGCACGCACACCAGCAGTCCAACGTGTGTAGCGTTCAATCGTTCATCTGCCAACCACCACCGACCAGCGTCTTCATCATCGTCATCATTCTCATCATCGCTGAGCTTCACGTCTAGGCGGTACACGCGGCCACACATCGTCGCTCGGCAGCAGCAAATCAGAATACATAAGATATGTTTTTTGTTTATCTCTCTCTCCTGTATAATTGAATTGTAATTGTATTGCGTATTGTGTGTTCAGTATTGAATCGGTGTGTATAGAAATATATATATATATATATATATATATATATATATATATATATATATATATATATATATATATATATATATATATATATATATATATATATATATATATATATATATATATATATATATATATATATATATATATATTTATATATATATATATATATAGAGTTGAAAAAAAGTTGTCCGATTTTGCTCAAAATCGCTTGGTATGTTCTTCATCGAAAATAATAAGACCCGTATTTTTTTATTTTTTTATTAGGGTGACCATGTTCAATATAGGGTTACCAGAAAAATCGACATTTTTAAAAAAAAATTATTTAAAAAAAATCATAACTGGGTCGATTTGCAATGTCTTTCTATGAATAGAAAGCTCATTACTTTTAATTTTTATTAAAAATATTGATTAAAATAATTAATGTACTTAAATTTGCTAAAATGGTCAAAGTATTTGTTTTTTATGATTTTCAAAATGTTGGACCACAACGACTATTTATTTTTATATATTTTTTATCAAAATTCAAACATTTTTACATAACATATCAAAAAATCTCAAATGTTCATCGAGCCGTTTTTGAGTTAAATTTTTTTGAAAATTTCAAGTTTTTTGCCCATACACACATGGAATGAGCATCATTTTCCAAATATGCCAACAAGCGCTGTCTGAGAGAATCTTGGGAGGTCGGAATTGGCCACAGGGTCGGGATTGGACCAGGCTCCGCTATATTAAGGAATTGGAGCTCAAATCTCAAAGCTTTAGACTACAAGCAAAGGTTTTCTCAGATTACCTTCAATTAAAGCTCAGCATTTAATTTGATTATTTAATGATTTTGATTTTGCATAATTCATCAAAAAAAAAAAATTACATAGCAAAATTCTTACAATTTAACGCACTTTTCTTCATCTGAAAACGAAAACCGTTTCACGATAATGTAATTTTCACTTTGTGGCTTAAAGTAATGAAACGATTGTGTCCCAGAGATTTGTTTTACACGAGTATAACGGTTCTTTATTTTCTTTTCCATTGCATTGTAATCTTTTTCCGAGAAAAACTCGTAATATATTTTGGAATCTACTTTAGAAACAGCCCAAGAGTAAAGTTCGTATGCAGTTGTAATATGATGGCCTTGTAAACTTGCTTTTGAAGCGTTTCGCTTTAGAACACCTAAAGCGTCACAAGGCCCTTTTCCATGGCAAGTGGCAAACAAGTTCCACTCTGCATTAAGACCGAAGTCCTTGTACATGTGGCACAAATTGAAAGCAGTCATCTTATTTTTGTATTGACTGCCTGATCCATCAGAAAAAAATGGATATTTTTCAGGTGAGGTAGCTATTTTTTAATGAAATTCACACAATTTGTTATAAACAGCCGAACGGCAACATGGTTATGTTTAGTAAATTCTGCGATTGCTATAAAGCTTGTAAACTTTAAATTTTGTGCTTCATCCTTATAATATATGGCAAAAGGATGGATTGTGCATTGAGCGTTTGCCCAATGAAAACCTTGTATAGCGTCCTGAATAACAAAAGAGTAATTTTCAGAGAAGTCAGCAATTATAATGCAGTCAGTTGGTTCCAAATTAATTGTTAGTTGTTTTAAGTAGTTACCTTGTTGCTGTGCAATAAAATTATGCGGAGATAATTCGCTTAATTTTTCTAAAAATGTTTCCACAAACTCTTCTGCATCCATTCGCATTGAATTTAGATGACAACGATCTGTTTGCTTCCATTGCTTAAATTCTAAGGAATCGATATTTTCAAGAAAATTCATCAGGTCATTCTCCAGTGTCTGCGTACCCAGGCAATGATCACAGGCTTTCAACCAACATTTTTCTGTAGGATTTTCACATAGTATTTTAAAAAACAAGTCATGATACGTTTTTAAATGGTTAGGAATAAGTTTCTTATCCTTAAGGGTTTTAAACATTAATTTAACATTCTGATGATAAATGCATACGCAGACAGTATGCGTTCCACTTGAACCAGCCAGAATACAATTTTTTGGGCGGCTGCTGGAAAACATTGAAAATCCAATTTTAAAAGTAGGATATTGCTCTTTGAAAATCAAATAAATTTCACGAAGGTTACATAAAAGTAACCTGCGCTGAACATGCACTTTTTCTTCTGCCATATTTTCAATAACGAAATCCCTTTTCCCAGGACATGCTCTGCTTATCTCGTCACTATTATAAAAGTCCCTAACTACAGTTAGAGTATCATCGCTCAAAGCTAACATATTTACTCTGGTCTCCGGTGTGCTCATAAAACCTTTTTGAATCTGTAATTCCTTTGCACGTTGAGCAGTTCGTTGCGAAACACCGAATTCTTGCATAATTTTGTATGCAGTCCAGGATTTGGGGAGAGAAGTTAGAATCCTATATCGATCGTTTCTGTCAGATGTTTCATCAAATTTTGCCTTCATCTGTTGAAGAATTTCCTGTCCGTCTCCGGGTTTCTGGGCAGCAGCGCTACCAATTGATTCAGAACTCGTTGATTCCAAAGAAAACAAAGATTCTGAAAACAAGATGGAAAAATATCACAATTAGTTAGGAACATTTTTATTTGTATAATGTAATACAGATTGTATTCGATTATTTGGAGTATGATAGGCAACTGCTCTACAAATTGAGCTACCAGGTCGGATTAGGTAAGATTATACGGAACTGATATTTTTTTTAAATTTTCTGAATAATCGAGTGCAACTTGTATAACGTAGCAAATCATGACGTCTGAATAAACAAAAAGGAGAGATTATTCTACTTCCAACACTAGGAACAGCGTCAATTTCCGATGATCTAGCGGCATTGGGTTCGATTATTTCGAAACCACCATTATTGATGTTTGCTGGTGCGGCGAAATTGTTCACTCTAGATGGTTCGGCCACGGCGAAATTAGTGGTGGCTGATGGTCCGGCAACGGCGAGATCATCAAGTTTCGATGGTTCAGAAACGGTGAGTTCTTGATTTCCACATTCTAGATTAACTGCACTTGGAGTTGCTGGCTCGTTTTCTTTCTTGATAAAGCGATAAAGTCTGCAATAGCAGGTATTACAAATGTAGGAACAGCTTTTATCCAATTTTATTCTCCTTTCCGCTGCATAACCATATAGTTTAGGAGTAACTTTCTTGTAGCTATTACTCCAAACATGGCAATTTGAGCATTCGTGCTTCATTGTATTAAACGTTTAAAATTAACACTTCATTTGATCACTTTTTAAAAATAAAAAATAAAACATTGAAACACTTTTCTCAAATTTTTGCTAGTACACGCGAGCAAATTCCTTTTAATTCTACTGGAAGCTTACTTACAGACTTCGAGTGCTCGACTTGAAGGGAACATCACAGTAGATCTAGTATTTATAGTAGGTTTGTTGGTACCGCAGTGTTTGAGGTAGGGGAGGTACTTGAGTGTGTTTATGTGTTTGTTTGTTACCTAAAATGTTGTTTGATACCAACAAGGTTATTCATTATTACTTCGTTTGAAGGTAGTCAAATTGGTGTTGTGTTGTTTAGTTAGTTGTTTTTGTGATGAAGGTATAAATTTAAACAGCCACGAATATCCGTTTCCTTGACCCTTGCTAAGCAAGTTTTTGGGATTTTGTTTGTGGATTGCTATGCTTTCCGCTACATTTAGTTTCGTTGAATATATGTTCAGCTACTTTTGATTTAAAATAAAATAACTACAATGAAATAATTCCCGCAGTTATTTTGAATTGATGGAAAATGATGCTCATTCCATGTGTGTATGGGAAAAAAAACTTGAAATTTTCAAAAAAATTTAACTCAAAAACGGCTTGATTTGAGATTTTTTGATATGTTATGTAAAAATGTTTGAATTTTGATAAAAAAATATAAAAATAAATAGTCGTTGTGGTCCAACATTTCTAAAATCATAAAAAAACAAATACTTTGACCATTTTAGCAAATTTAAGTACATTAATTATTTTAATCAATATTTTTAATAAAAACCAGAAATAATGAGCTTTCTATTCATAGAAAGACATTGCAAATCGACCCAGTGGTTCAGAAGTTATAATTTTTTTTAAATAATTTTTTTAGAAAAATGTCGATTTTTCTGGTAACCCTATATCGACCATGGTCATCCTAATAAAAAAATAAAAAAATACGGGTCTTATTATTTTTGATGAAGAACATACCAAGCGATTTTGAGCAAAATCGGACAACTTTTTTTTTCAACTCTATTCTTTTCCCGTGGAATCGTTGTATATATATATATGAGTGAGAGTGTGTGAGAGAGTGTGCTTAGGTTTAGTTTGTTTATCTGTGATTGATTGTAGATAATTACGTTAGCGGTTGAGCGTCATAAGCTCCCACGGGTGCGACATGGATGATTTGTCGGAAGATGATTCATCCATGCCGCCAAATGATGGGGTAGCTCTTAAAGTTACCCGATCGCGTGCTTATCCAGATAGTTCAGCTGGTCCTTGGGTTGTCTATTTTCGGCCCAAAACGAAACCTCTCAACATTTACCAGATTTCAAACCATCTGACGAAACGATTCTCGGCCGTGACCGAGATAATTAAGGTGAGACCCAATAAACTAAAAGTCGTTGTGTCCAACCTTAAACAGGCTAACGAAATTGCTGTCTCTCAGTTTTTTACACTGGAGTATTTAGTGTACATCCCAGCTCGAGGTATTGAGATTGAAGGGGTTGTCACCGAAGCGAGTTTGACCCCCGAAATCCTGAAGAAGCAGGGGGTTGGTCGCTTTAAGAACCCTCTGCTTCCTTCAATCAAGATACTTGATTTGCGAAAACTAGGCACAGTATCGATCACGAAGGGTGAAAAGAAGTTTACACCGTCAGACTCGTTTCGCGTAACCTTCTCTGGCTCAGCCCTCCCTCAATACGTCGAGTTGGGAAAACTTCGACTACCTGTGCGGTTGTTTGTACCTCGGGTCATGATCTGCGAAAAGTGCAAGCAGATGGGACATACGACCTCCCATTGCAGCAATACGGCACGCTGCTCTAATTGTGGGGAGAAACACGAGGATGGCGCCTGCGAAGACAACACACCAAAATGCACTTTCTGTAAGGGTACTCCTCCTCATGCTCTCTCATCGTGCCCGGCGTACAAACAACGCGGGAAACAATTAGAATGCTCGCTAAAACAGCGTTCCAGGCAATCTTTCGCCGAAATGGTGAAAAAAGCCTCACCATCACCCGATGCCAATACAAATCCCTTTGCTCCTCTGTCAGATGACGAGTCTGACTTTGATTCGGCTGAAGAGGGAACATCGTTCACTTTTCCGGAAGGTGCTTCAAGGAAGCGAAGACGCGTCCGCCCACGGAAAGAGCAAATGGCTTCTGTTTTCTTGGACATAAAGGGGGGCTTTTGATTCAGCATCCGTTGAAGTTCTTTCAGATAAACTCCACGCTTGTGGCTTTTCACCATTAATGAATAATTTTTTGTACAATTTGCTGTCAGAGAAACATATGAGCTTCCTCTCATGGAACCTCTACAGCTTCACGATTTAGCTACATGGGTCTCCCCCAGGCTTCCGATCACCCGTTTTTCCTTTTTTTATTTTTATGACATACACTTTTTTCTGTGTGAAACTGTACGTTGAGACAACTTGCAGATGACGGCGTAGTGTCTGTCACGGGACCCAATGGGGTCGATCTGCAAGGACCCTTACAGGATACCTTGGACAATTTGTCTACTTGGGCTTTAGAGCTAGGTATCGAATTCTCTACGGAGAAAACTGAGTTGGTAGTTTTTTCTAGGAAGCATAACCCAGCACAACCGAAGCTTCAAATTTGGGGTAAGCCGATAACTCATTCTATGTCATTTAAATATCTTGGGGTCTGGTTCGATTCTAAGTGCACCTGGAGATCCCATATAGAGTATCTGAAGCGAAAGTGCCAGCAGAGGGTCAATTTTCTCTGCACAATTACCGGGACCTGGTGGGGAGCTCATCCACAAGATCTTCTAACGTTGTACCGGACAACGATTTTGTCGGTTATGGAATACGGTAGTTTTTGTTTTCAGTCAGCGGCTCGGTCGCACTTCATTAAACTGGAACGTATTCAGTATCGGTGTCTTCGTATCGCGTTAGGTTGCATGCACTCGACTCACACCATGAGTCTTGAAGTGCTGGCTGGCATGTTGCCACTCTCGGATCGGTTTTCAGAATTATCTCTCCGGCTCCTCACCAGGTGTGAAGTTATGAACCCCCAGGTGATCGAAAATTTTGAGAAGCTCCTTGAGTTGAATACTCAAACCCGCTTCATGACCTTGTACCATTTGTACATAACACAGGATGTCAGCCCTTCGCCGAACATTTCCAATCGTGTTTGCTTCTCCGATTTCGACAATTCGGTTCATTTTGATTTATCCATGAAGCAAGAGCTTCATGGAATCCCAGAGCATCATCGTCCTATGATTGCTCCGGTAATATTTGCTGCAAAGTTTGGCCAAGTTGATTCCACTAAATCGTTCTTCACTGACGGATCTTTGATAGAGGAGTCAGCAGGCTTTGGTGTATACAGTGAAATTTATAGCGCCAATCGTAAACTTCAAGCTCCTTGTTCCGTATATGTCGCTGAATTAGCGGCAATACACTTTACGCTAGAAATGGTTGCCTCATTAACACCGGATCAGTACTTCATTTTCACGGATAGTCTCAGTTCTATAGAGGCTATTCGCTCATTGAGGCCGGTAAAGCACTCCTCGTATTTTCTCATGAAAATACAGGAGCTTCTAAGTGCTTTATCTTCGCGTTATTTTATCATCACCTTTGTATGGGTCCCATCTCATTGTTCAATTCCGGGCAATGAGAAAGCGGACTCGCTTGCAAAGGTGGGCGCTATGGAAGGCGATATTTGTGATCGACAAATCGCCTTCAACGAATTTTTTCCTATTTTTCGTCAACAGTCACTCGTCAGCTGGCAGCATAAATGGAGTAAAGGAGATTTGGGGCGATGGCAACATTCTATCATCCCAAAGGTGTCGAAGAAATCTTGGTTTACGGGGATGGATGTGGGTCGAGACTTCATTCGTGTCATGTCTCGCCTCATGTCCAATCATTATTCTTTGAACGCTCATTTATACCGTGTTGGGCTGAGCGACAGCAATCTCTGCGAGTGTGGACAAGGCTATCAGGACGCAGATCACGTTGTTTGGTCTTGTGCTGAGCATCGTGGAGTCAGATCTGAGCTTTGTGATTCCCTTCGGGCTCGAGGTAGACAACCCAATGTGCCAGTTCGAGATATTTTGGCTGTACGTGATTCGGAGTACATGAAACTCATTTATGTGTTTTTGACTAACATTAGCCTTAGATTGTAGTTAGTTTAACCTGTATGTTTACTTTAAGTTTTTTTTTATCTGTGTATGTGTGTGTGTTTTTTTTTCTTTTTCAAAAAATGTTCAAGTCAAAAGAAAACCATAAATTGTATAGATATAAGTGTTTAGATAATTTAGAATTTAAATTTAATGTGTTATGTAAACCTTACTTTAAATTCCCACCCTCTTTCCCATCCGTAATTTGTAATTCCTATTAACCTCGAGACGGCCGCGAGTAATCGGTTTTATCCCCCTAACTTTAGTTTTAAGATAAATGATGTATAAAAATATGAAAATTTGGCTCTGTAAAGTTGATTCGATTGAGCCTGCACAAATAAATGATTAATAAAAAAAAAAAGTTCAGGAACTTTTTTAGCCGATATTGGCGAAACGTTGATTCCAGCTACGCCCTTGTTAAATAGCTCAATATTATGGCGCCTTGAATAATCTTGCACACTGCTATCAGATGGCACTGACATTAATGATATTGCCGATGGCGTTTCCTCGAGACCATACAAGTCTACTTGCCGTGATGTAGATGGTTGTGGATCCATAATGTTAGTAATTGATGGTTTCTCACTAGGCTCCGAAATTGCAGCATGGGATTGTTCCGTTCTATTTAAATGCAAACGACAATTATCACAAATCATCAAAGAAGTGTCCAAATGTGTTTTGCCCATAAACTTGAGTTTTTTGACATTTTGTTCGGTTAATTTACGAAGGTTTTTTTGAGCACCGTTTAGTGGGAAACGGCATACAACACTTCTTCATGTTAAACTCCATTTTCAGTTCACTCAGATAGATTTTACTGATGAATGCGACTATGTATGAGCATATATATTGGCTGTGGTACCTTTGGAAATGCAGGTATAAAACATCTCTGGTAGTTTACAGGCAGCGTACATTAGCTGTTTTTTTTTATGAGAAGATATACCTGACATACGTTATAGCTGCTATTTGTCTACCTACCTTAAACAATATGTGTTACTTTCATCGCTACATCACCGAACTGTTCGGAGTGTAGTTTTCACACACTACACCCGACCTCTAACATCGTTGGAGCTTGGCAAAATAGTCAGCAGTTCGATTAATATGCTTCTTCTATATGACCCTCCGCATAATTTCATCATCTGTCCATTTCACACTTGTCGCCCCTGCGACATCTATCTCGCTGTTACTTTCATCGCTTTAGCAAATTCGCTCCCTTCATTCTCTGAGCGGCCCGACCGATACAGCCATAAAACAATTATAAATATATTGATTGCAATATTAAAACAATAGTGCTATTTATCTTGTTCTTTTCAAATGAGTCTTCTTATCATCCTGATATCAAAAGAAAAGAGGACATTAGAGTAATGTGAACATTATAATATGAAGATCTTGGAAAATTTATCATTTCTGGTGGAAATCTCGATTAACTTAAGAAAAGAGCGAATTTTCTTATGTTTTTTCATTCTATTGAAATAAAATCCGAAAAATCTCGAAAACGGTTGCGTTCAGGTGATTTATCATTATAATCATTATTGTTTTTAATGATCTCCAAAATCATATTGTATAATTAATTTTCATTTATAATAATGAATAACTAAAATTTGAAATATGCACCAAAGTTCGCTCTTCGAAAAACTTTTTTATTATAAGAGCGTCTTTTTTTCTCAAATTTCCACAAAACAAATTTGAAAAATATTAAAAATATGTTTTTTTTTTATATTTGATTTTTAGTATTTATTTTCGATTTTTCTTTATGAAAAAAAATTTTTTTTTCAGTGTACATTTTTTTTTTACAAAGCCTTTTTAGTTCTCTACAACTCCCTCATATAAAGTTTTTCTCTAAATGTAATGGTTTTTGAACTACGATTTTTCAAAAAAAAAGATGGAAAAAAAAAAAAAAACCCCCCCCAAAAGTTACTCTTGAATCCAAATAATCTTAACACCAGTGGATTCGAAGATAGTTGAGTTTGGTGACCGACCGATTTGGCGTGGAATCAGTCTATCAGGAAGAGAAGGCTCTCATACAAATAAAACAGAAATTTCATGTTCGAAGCAATAAGTTTTAGAAAAATTGATTATGGCTTAGGGTACCAAAATGTTGTACCAATTTTTCTAATTCCCCAAAAAGTTGATTTTTTGGAACAAATGAGCATTCAATCATCTAGTGTGTAAACACTGATCCATAAATAGCTCAATATCCATATATAGCTCCCAAAAATTGTAAATTTTATGGGATTTTTTTTTTGCGAAGTCAGAACGGGTCTATTCTGATGCCTCATAAAGTTATATGTAATAAACTATGAAGAGATTCTTTTTAAGGAGATTTTCAGCCTTAGGCTGGTTCGTATGTATGTATGTAGGAAGCCACCATCCTAGCGTGGGCCTTGCCCTGCATGCGGTTCCACTTAACAGAAAGATCATGCTTTGTTACCGTTCTAAATTCAACATACTGCTGTATGAAGGGCCAAAAAGGGTTGGGCAGGCCCGTAAGCAGACACACCTACGCGAAACCTGCGGGAATAAAAGAATCTCCTTCCAGCAATATGATCCGATAAAACGAATAACAAAATACACAATTCAGTTAAGCTTTCCACTAGATGGTTTGTTTGAGAAAGGCGCGTCAAATTTGAAATGTTTTAAATCAATGAATTATAATAAGGTTCATGAAATATATATATATATATATATATATATATATATATATATATATATATATATATATATATATATATATATATATATATATATATATATATATATATATATATATATATATATATATATATATATATATATATATATATATATATATATATATATATATATATATATATATATATATATATATATATATATATATATATATATATATATATATATATATATATATATATATATATATATATATATTTATCAATTGAAGAATATAATAAGGAAATAAGTATTAATAGAGTATAAGTTATTTTATACAGCAAAATGGGTAGCCTGGGCTTGATAATGTTTTAGAATTGTACACCTTGCATGTAGAAATTTCTAAAATAGTGATTTTCTTTCTGCTGTTTCTATGGAGTTTCATGTTATTGTATTAGGATATTTTAACAGAATAATATCCGACAAACTCTGTGTTAACAGTTAATATCAAAATGATAGTCAATAGATGTTAAAATTGATAAAATTAGTAATCACAACAGCCGAGCCTGTAAAGAGAAATAATAAACGAACAAGGAAGTCTAAACGAACTTTAGGTAATAAGTACTTATTTCTACTGCTGATTCAATTGCAGCTTCTTGTATTCAAGGCACTAGATACTTCTAAATCATAAGAGGAAGAAGGAAGAATTAAAATGATCATTGGACATGTAAGACAAAACAATCTAAACCTATGAAGTGAAAATAATAAAATTATGTGTATGCTAATATATAAATCACGAATACAAAAGTAATTATAAAAATAAAATCAATATACAATGTCATAAAAATTGATATACATAATACAGTGAAGGGATATTATAAAATGAACTGATTCCAATTCTATTTTCATTTACACGTCTGCAGATTGTTGTCCTGCTGCAATTGTAGAATAACTTGCGTAATGTGAACCTGAAAATTTAGACAATATATCATAGCCATGAGAAAAAAAATAATAAGATACTTTCATTTCATATCTCAGCATAAAATAATATAATGACGTAATAAAATATTATTATGAGCATGACAGTTAACGATAAAAGAATGAATATCTGTAACTAAGCTGGCCATCCTCTCATCAATAGACTTCTTCTTTTGCAGCATCTGTAGTATTAACCGTTAATAACTAGTAAGATTAATATTTGTATTCACAATAATAATAATAATAATAAGAGAACATAATATATTAATGTGCACAACATATCTGACATCCATTAGTCCAAAGACATCTAATGTAAACGTTATGCTGAAATAATTAAAAACAAATTGAGCCTTTAATGCTAATAATGTTTCTCCATGCTCATAAGGTAAATGGTATGGAACCCAAAAATGTTCCCAAACCGGGCTGAAATTATAAATTGAATGTAAATGTTCGCACCCCCTCACTTCGCTATTGTCAAAATGACAACATTCTCCAGGCTACGCCAACCTGCGTCTCCATGTTATTTTCAGCCTTTTCGTCTCTAAAAAATTGACGAAAAAAAAATTGAATATTTGTTGTAGTTTATTCGTATTAATCAATTGCTCTTCACTTTAATTAAACCTGTCCGTAAATTAGGACCTGATGGTGGTTTAAAATGAAAAAAAAAACATGGTAAATTTAATGTTATTCTTGAGAGCCGTCCAGATACTTAAATCTGTCCATATACTCAAATCAAAACAAAGATTTGTAATGCCGGGTGAATCCCGAACATTTTTTTTTAAATGGACTGGTCTAGCATGCACAAACAAAACCGTGTTTATTTTCCATCGCTTCAAGCGGTGTTCCATCCGCCCTCACCTCCCCCAGATCATTATCGGCCAGCAATAACTTAATTATCAGTCTCATTAATAATCACCGATTTGAATGTCTCCGCCCATCAATTTGACGGACTCGCTTGTCTATCATCCGATCGAACGGCATCGATCCCGTCGATGAAGTCAGCAAAAATGATCTATTACGCGACGCAATTAATAAATTAATGTATACTTGAGACCTATTAGAGCCAAACGGCGAACTCCAATTAAAATGTCGTTCTCCCGCTGCAATCATGATTCCCTTCTCGATGCGAAATTATACATCTTAACCAGCTTGCCCATATTCACGAGGGGGAGGACAACCTGTCCGTCCTTGTCCACACAAACTAAACGGCGACGAGACAACTCACTGCCTACTATGTTACCTCCACGGAAGGCCGACGATTTCGCGCTAGATTTAATTCAATAACTTCAACGCAACTTGTCTGCCCAGGAATGGCAAAAATGCAGCCCGCCAATTAACTTTTGGCACTTTATCCTCACTAAATGTCTGAGAGACAGCTGACGAAAAAAAGGTTTCTTCATTCTTTCCCACCTCGGTGAAGGCTATCGATGCGTCGAAATCTGCCTCTAGCCAACTCATCCGTTTATGACCCCTCCGTCGATTAAGGCCACTGATACCCAAATTTCGGATAATATTATTCATATTTTACGGCGCTGCTTGCCTCAGACTGACGAACAAAACTCGTAACACTTTTGCGGGCGGGGGTCTTGCTGTATATTCAGTGAAAAGACATTTATCTTACACCATTTAAATTCCGACGTAATTTGCCTCCGAGCGGTCAGTCAAGAAGTGTCGTTATATAGGTTTGAGGCGTTCTGCACCAAAACCTGCGCTATAAACTCGTATGATTTATGTGAGCAGCAAATCCAAAGGGGTCTAAAAATGACTTCATTTGATATTCTCGTGTGTTTGTCTTAATATGCACGCTCCTCCATTGCTGCGGCATCAGGTGTAATGAACTCGACTGAGCAAGTTAAGTGAGAGGGCGCCATCCCATCATCAGCAACACCAGCAGCTGACGAAAAAAAAAAAAAAAAAAAAACCACCAAGTCAGGCCTGGTTTCATAAGCATATATCTCGGCGGCTCGATCTCCGGTGAACGTTCATCATATTTACATATCATGAGGAAATGAGAGATGGATTGCAGTTTCTTTTTTGCGATGCGCCTCTCTGTTTTGAATTTTATTTTCGTGACCGGTGCTGCGCCCCAAGATTAATTAAATAATTAAAACAATGTAAATTTGTTGTGCCCCCGAGGCAAAGTGTGAGCCCCATCTCACGTAACGACGGCGGAGGTTACGGGGGAGGGGGAGGGGGAGGTGTAGTTGATGCGGTGAAACGATTGTACTCACCCGGTTGTGGGTTAAAGTGTTTACTTTCATATTATCTACGCTCTTGGGCGATTAATCATCCTGTTTTTGCGATTTAGGAAAATTTTATGACCCGTTGATTTTTGGGTATATTTTTAAATTTGGTTTTAGCCTAATCGTTTCTGTGGATAGATAATAGATCTAGTTTATCATGAATAAGGTTATTTTTTTATAAATGTGACATACGATGATGTACTATCTATTAAAGTTTTTCCTAACAACGTGGTTCGTATAAATGAAGACATTATGAATGGGCTGGTTGTGTGGATTTAAGTTACTCAGATGTCGATTTGAGAATTAAATATAGCCTGTCGACGTTAAATTTCAGACACTAAGATAACAAGTTATATTTATATTTGTTCAGGCAAGATCAAACTGTACATACCTGTAATCCTGACTATTCCGTTGTATGAAGGGCCGAAAACGGAGGTTTGGACTAGTAAGCAGAAGTACTTACACGAAACCCACGGAACGGATAGAGAATCTCCTTCCAACGAAACGGTCTTATTACAAGACATGTACAGTAAGCGATACAAATTAGGATTTCGGTCTGGTGTTTTGTTAAAAATAGGGTAAGCAAACTCACTGTAGACTGTTGGAACGTAATTAAACCTACGATTTCTATCAAGGAACGAATAATTTTTATCCATGACTTGAGCCAGATAACCACGAATCCCTCATCCAGTCTACACTTTGTCTGAAACCCTATATTCCCCCCTTACCTTTTTTTTTTATTAAATGTATGTTACAGAATATAATATATGTATTTACAAAATTTGGCTGACATCCACTGGTTTGTAAATAAAAAAAAATTAGGTATTTACCAATATCTTAATAGTCCTGGTAAAGCTGAAAACCAAAGAATATCAGTCCAATCGACAGAGATAACATTTCATTAAAAAGATATCTGATTGTTTTTGTGAATCAACAGATTATACTACAGGGTGTCTCACACTAGGTGTCACTAAAACAAAATGGAATAACAGCAAATCAAATCAACCAAATCATAGTATTAATTTTTCATTTGAAGGATACATGTTACAGAAATTAACCATATTAATTCAATTCAAATCTCTCGCCCTTTTTTTTGATAACTTTGCGCAAACGCATGATAAGCCCATCGCAGCAGGTACGCACGATTTCCTGAGGAATTTGGTCCCAAATATCAACCAAATGTTTCTTGAATCGATCTAAAGTAAGCCCTTTCGTAGGGCCTATATGTTGAAACATATAACCCCAAACAAAGTAGTCAAGTGGGTTGAGATCCGGTAAAGATGCAGTCCATTCTGCGCTTGTGATGAAATCTGGCAAATTTTCTTTGCCTTGTGAGCTGGAGCTGAGTCCTGTTGGAAACAATATGGTGTATTTCCATACAGCGTTGAAGCATGAGGAAGCAGATGATTCTTCAAAACCTGCTCAATGTAATATTCAGTGTTGATTTTTACGTTAGGTTCTATGAAAAGCAGGGGAAGTTTTCCTTTTCGTGAAACGGCCCATATCATGATTTTCGATACATTCTGAAAGGGTGATACGGTCAAAATTTGGTCAAGGAAAACGCGTGTAAATCGGTGAAATCGTTTATTTAAAAAATCAAATTAAATTTCTTTTTCAAGTTCAATTAGTATAAAATTCAGGAAAAATATTCAGTTAGGCTTCCGCTTTTCCAAATCCGAATTGCCGGGCCTTACGCTTGACCCCTGCCATCAGATTTTGTACAGCCACCTTGTCCACCTTCTTCGCCGCAGAAAGCCAGTTTGCCTTGAACTGCTGCTCGTCCTTAGCAGTTTTTTGGTCTTCTTTAGGTTCCGCTTGACAATAGCCCAGTATTTCTCAATTGGGCGGAGCTCTGGCGTGTTGGGAGGGTTCTTGTCCTTGGGAACCACCTGCACGTTGTTGGCGGCGTACCACTCCATGGCCTTTTTACCG
This sequence comes from Aedes koreicus, assembly GCA_024533555.2. NCBI lineage: Eukaryota > Metazoa > Arthropoda > Insecta > Diptera > Culicidae > Aedes > Aedes koreicus. The sequence continues at coordinate 12,129 of JAHHFK020005043.1, read as the reverse complement.
TAATGGCAAGATGCCAAATCCGGCCAAAACAGTACGGAACAACCGTGTTTCTTCAGGAAAGGCAGCAGACGTTTATTCAAACACTCTTTCACGTAAATTTCTTGGTTGACAGTCCCGGAAGCTATGAAAATGCTGCTTTTCAAGCCACAGGTACAGATGGCTTGCCAAACCAGATATTTCTTTGCGAACTTTGACAGTTTCGTGTGCTTGAAAATATCTGCTACCTTTCCCTTCCTTTTGCCGTATAAAACTCCTGTCCCGGAAGCTGCTTGTAGTCGGCTTTGACGTAGGTTTCGTCGTCCATTACCACGCAGTCAAACTTCGTCAGCATCGTCGTGTACAGCCTCCGGGATCGCGCTTTGGCCGTCGTATTTTGTTTATCATCGCGATTTGGAGTCACTACCTTCTTGTAAGTCGATAGTCCGGCTCGTTTTTTGGCTCGATGCACGGTTGTAGACGATACACCCAGCTTATTTGCGGCATCTCGGAGAGATAGGTTAGGGTTTCGCTTGAAACTACCGGCAACTCTCTTTGTCGTCTCAGCGGCTTCCGGTTTTCGATTTCCCCCCGATCCAGACTTCCTGGCTGTCGACAAACGTTCCCCAAACACTTTAATTACATTTGTAACGGTTGATTTGGCAACTTTTAGCGATTTTGCCAACTTTGCGTGCGAGTAGCTCGGATTTTCGCGATGCGCGAGCAAAATTTTGATACGCTGCTCTTCTTGCTTGGACGGCATTTTGACAACTGAAGAGTGAATTCCAAAATCAAAATAGGAGCAACATTCTACACACACACACCTTCAAAATGAGGGGTGTTCAGGTTTTTTAAATGCAAAATTGAAAGAAATACGTCAAGTTGATATTGACCAAATTTTGACCGTATCGCCCTTTAAACACACACAACACAAAAAATCCCACACCCCCAACAGCAAAAAACCCCCCCATTTTTTTTTTTTTCCTAAAACAAAAACCTTAAAAAAACCACCAACCCCCAAAAAAAAATATATATATACCCCCTATCGAAATTTTTTTATAAAAATATTTAAATTTTTAAAAAATTATACACAAACTAAACCTATTCCAATAACTTAAAGAAACAAAGAGCTGTGTCAATAGGTAGAGGGCCACCCCTAGAGCACGTCCGACAAGCGTTACCGGTGATTAAAAATGTTGTAAAATAATCACACATGACTCGCAGCGAACCAGCATTGGGTATCTCCTGAAAAACAGCATTCATAGAAACAAAGGCAACAAGTACAAACATTGAGTGATAATATATAACATCTAACTGAAAAAAAATTCCCTCCCCAAGTTTGAGCTAGTTTAGTTTGGAATTGACAGCTAGTTTGACCAGTTTGCTAATCACTGTGGGAACCCTCAAATTTCTGTTGGCAACGCTCTAAAATCTTATCGAATTGAAAATTTCCTTAGCGACAACTGTCAATTCGTCCTAAGTTTGGTGTTCTTCTGTTACCCGTCGGAGGTTTGGTTCGATCTCAGTACAGCGGTTACGGAGCTAAGAGGATCTATTGTTGAAAACGACTACTATCTATCACTACGCAGAAGTGCCACGAGGAACGAAGTGCTTCAGCATTAAAGCATTAAAGAGCGTTTAGACTAATCTGTCACAAAACGATGCTATTTTTTTTTTAACTCTTTATTTATTCCAAATTTTACATTATTTTACTTTCATATTTTAACCTAGGTGATCCTGCTAAGTAATTAACATTTCAACCTTATATGCTATCATTTATATCTAATTGTGTTAATATTATTTTTACTTTGTCTATTCAGTATTTTTAACAGGGTTCCTTTTGCCTGCGTGTAAGAATAATTATTGATTTCTTAAAACTAGTTCTTATCTATAGAGAAAATTGATCATTGCAATTGAAGACTGCAATAATTTTTGTCTAAAATTATGAATTATTTTGTTGGACATTTCTTCTAGAGTCTCAACGTTTGAAAACGATGCTATTACTACGGCTTCGGAAAGTGGTGGAAAACACTGCAAAAGGTGCGATCAAAGTGATAATTAGAGTGACATGCTGTGTAGCGATACTTGTGAGACATGGGAACATTTTCAGTGCGCTAGTGCTACGGAATCTATCGCTAAAACAGACCGTTGCTGGAAATGCGGTGATTGTTTGGCGGATTGAATAGATTCCTCCTAGTCTGTATTATCCTTCCACTACTCACCCGTTAGTAAGAGTAGCCTTCAATTGCTGGAGGAACAACAAAGGTGGAAGCAAAAGCGAGCAGATGAAGAATTGAAAATGCGGCAGTTGAAGAAAAAAGCTAAGTTAAAGGCCTTGCCCTAGTAGCACACTTTTTGCAAACCATTTGGGGTGACTGCTTTGTGACACAATTAAGTCACTATCAAGCTGTTGCAACATTTTTTGACCGTTGTGTGCTACTTAAGTGGGTGACGAGCAGGAGTTCTTGAAACAGAAATACTGGTTGCTTATACAGATCAGCGACGAACAGGGTGCTTCAGGTAGAAGAAGCGGAGTAAGCGTGTAAGCGTGAGAAGCAAGCAGAGGCTTTGTAATGGATCGATAGGTGACGGAGCTCGACTAATAGGTGATCGATAGGGATCGATAGGTGACTCAGTCGAAGCCATAATCATCGGGATTTGCCAGCATTAATGGCAACACGATGGCTTCTGGAAAGATGCCTCCAACTACCATGCTCTGACTCAAGGAATGCTATATGGATATCCGACTATTGAAGTACAGGGTGGAAGCGTCACAGCTCTGGCGCAGTCATATGAACTACTAGCGGTCCCTTGAGGGTCAACATTTTCTTCCGCATCTGCGATAGTAGTGGCTACAGTTGAAGGCTTTGCAACTATATCAGTAGGCACAGCACGACCAGTTAGTCGCTCAACACGTTTAACGATTCAACAGCCAAACAGAATCCAAGTTCCACAATCTACCGTTTCTATTGCACCACCCGTCTACTCCTATCCTGAGATGAGTGTCACGTCGTTGAGAGCAGGGGTGAATCCATCGAATTCGTACGCTTTGAGTGGTGCGCGTGTAATTTCACAGCACTACCCGGTTTCAACAATGAATAATTCATGTTCGCGATTGTCGTCCACTGATGCCAGTTAATGAATCGTTCGTCAACCGGACAGTCTCGACAAGCGTTAATGTGGCCTAGTATCCAGAAGTAGAACCAATAAGTCATACGTTCCAGTATCCCTCTACTGCGGCATTCAGCGCTCCGATCTACCATTCGAGTGAACCCAGTAATCCAACACCAGTGCAAAATCCTCAAGCATCGATGGTACTAATGATCGCAAGCGACTATTTTCGGATGGATGGTATTGGTAAATAGTATTTTATTCATCATGAAATTAAAAATTTCACAAAAATACTTCTACTCCCTTCCACGCCGCCTTGCGGCAGTTAGCCAGAACTTTGGCCAGAGGTGAAAAATAAGTTTGTAGGCATATTCTTCATTTATTTTTTAAATGTACATTTTCACGTATTAGTAATAAACATAGCTTCACCTATTTAATTTAGAAATCATTCACAAACAAAGTAAACTTCTTTGGATTATCCTTTGAATCAGAAATCCTTTCAGCTGAAATAGGTACAAAACAATGAACCTGTGTACCAGGTATTGTCTTTACGTGGCTATATAACTCCTCAAGTTCTTCTGACATTTTTGAGTATTGTTCAGCTGATATGAAGCAGGAATTCAGTTTTGCAATACTTTTATTTTTCTGTTCAACTGCCCAATCTTATAGTTCCCGAGGAGTTTTGATTGTTTCCATAATCTTGTGCAAGGCTTGCTCTCTTTGCCATTCGCTTGAGAGTACCACCAATAGCATCACATGGAACTTTCACATGAGACGTTCCAATCCATACATGGACTTGAAATTACACACGCTGGCAAGGGAACGTCCATTAATTACGTCACGCAAAAATTGACTTTTTGTACCCCCCCCCCCCCATGTCACGTTTTTTGTATGGACCTTCAAATTTTTTTGTATGGATCGTCACGTTTTCTCGAACCCCCCCCCCCCCCTACTGCGTGACATAATTAATGGACCTTCCCCAAAGCTCTTTTTGTTCTTAGGATGGCCCGCTGCTTCATCTGACATGAAAATAATTTTTCAGCAATATATTGAATTTTGTTTAATGAAATCTAGCAATTTTGATATAAACAACTGAACTGCTATTGAGTCATGGGTCAATGCTTCAGATATTATGATAAAGCTTTTGTTTTCCAATTTATCGTCCTTCTTGTAATATACTTCAAAGTTTTGGTAACAAACAGGATCAACCACCTGATTTAATTGTATTATCACTAAAGTTTAAAAAAATAATAATTTATAAATCAGCCCTTTCCAAATGGTAGCCTTGATTTTAAAACATCCAAAGACCCTTAAAAAATCCAAATTGTCATTATAATTAAATTTAATTGGCTTCTGTGAGGTTTTAGGACCAAATTATAAGACGAGTTGGCGCGATACACGTTAAAAAAAAAAGGACATAAAAAATTTATTGTTGGAAAAACTTTGTTTCCTTAAAAGTGCCGATCTTGCGATACAAGGCAAACTTTTAGACAATTATATAGCCTTTATAAAAAAAAAATGTTCCAAGTCTAAGATAGCCAGTTTTTGTAAATTGATTTTAAATTTTAAAATATTTTTTTTAGCGTGTAAGAATCGATTTTACAGTTTAAAATAAAAGTTCCGACAATTTTCTAAAAGTTACTAATGCATCACTTTTATGTAAGTCTTGTCCTGTTTGAGTTATGTTGGCGTGAAAAATTTGTTGTAGGAAAAAAAAAATTTCCTTAAAAGTGCCCATCTTGCAGTGTATGGTGAACTTTTAGACAATTTTATTGCCTTTATTAAGAAAAAATGACGTCCAATTCTAAGATAGCAATTTTTTACAAATTGACTTTAAATTTGAAAATATTTTTTTTAGTGTGTAAGAATCGATCTTAAAATGTTTACCCTTTTGTTCATTAAAGTTAAGATGATTTTCTAAAAGTCACTCATACATTACTTTTCTGTAAGTCTTGTCCTTTTTGAGTTGTAATGATTTAAAAAAAACTATCAAAAAACTTAAGCCCTTTTCAATTGGCAGTCTAGATAATTTTATAAAAAAACAAAGTATGCAAATCTGCTTGAAAAGACATAGTCTACACATCCACAAAGTTTCATTGGATTCTAAGAGGGTGCTGCCAATACTGGATGAGTTGACGTGAAATTCGTTATTGTGATATAGTTATCATTCTGAACTGTAGCATTTCAAGGCGTTGGACATAGGAGGATGATTAAAGGCAGTGACGTAAGAAAATCTTTGCCAATTGAGTTTGATTTCTCATCGTAAATGGTCTTGTTGATCGATAAAGAACGGGTGTCGTATAAGACACCACACACTTTTACATAGCAGCCGAAACGAAAACGCCGTTTCCATGAAAATCAAATAAACAGTCCACCAAAACTGACATAGAACTAAGGTCTGAATCCACATTAATCCGGACACCTTCAAATCATTGTAACTTTTGAAATATTGCACGTAGGAATGAAAAATTTCACTGTGGTATAGCTGAGAGTCTATGATGAAAAAGACTATGATTGATGTTTACATTTCATGTTTAGTATTCAAGATGGCGACGAAAGAAAAACAAGTGCGCGAGCGAATTTTGTACGGGCGTACGGCAAATCATGACTTGTCAATACGGGACCTTGCAAAAACATTGGATTTGCCTAAATCCACTGTTCACGATGTGCTCAAATCATTTTCGGAACGTTTGACGGTGGAGAGGAAACCGAGAAGTGACAAAAACATTGGACGCGCTGATCCTGTCATGGACCGAAAGGTGAAAATGATATTAACGAAAAACCCAAATCTCTCCATTCGAATGGTGGCTCGTAAAATAGGGATGTCGCCTGGTTTTGTCCAAAAATCAAAACAACTTTTAAGACTTAAGTCGTATGAAGTAAAAACAGTTCCAAATCGCAACGACAAACAGAACTTGGCAGCAAAATCACGGGCTCGACGTTTGTACTGCGAATATTTGACGAAGTTTTCATGCGTTGTTATGGACGATGAAACTTATGTCCTGGAGGATTTCAAGCAGCTTCCAGGGCTGGCTTTTTATTCTGCTAAGGCCAGAAATGCTAAAGCTGAACATTTCAGAACGAAGAAGGCATCGAAATTTCCCAAAAAATACCTTGCGTGGCAAGCAATTTGCACGTGTGGCAAAAAGAGTAGATCTTTCGTCACTACAGGCACAATCAACAACGAGATCTATCAGAAAGAGTGTCTGCAGAAGCGATTGCTACCCTTCATCAAAAGTCACAAAGAACAACCTTTGTTCTGGCCCGATTTGGCATCATGTCACTATGCTAAAACTGTGATGGAGTGGTACCAAGCAAATCAAGTGAACATTGTACCAAAAACCTCAAACCCGCCAAATTGCCCAGAGCTACGACCAATCGAGAGATTTTGGGCTCTGATGAAGCGGAAGCTTTCTGGAAAGAAGCAAGGAATCAAAGACATCAAACACTTCCAGCAAATTTGGACAAAGACGGCTTCTACGATTTCTGAAGAGTCTGTACAAACCCTAATGGACGGAGTTAAGCGCAAAGTTCGAAAATTGTATGCAAATACCGAATAACTATGTTTTGTCTTCACGAATTGTTAAAACACATCCCATGAATCTGAAATAAACAACTACGACGGAAATATAATGCGAAATTTATGTTTTATTCATGTTTTGAGGTGTCCGGATTATTGCGGATACAGAACTTATTGTACATTGAGCATTATAACTTTGCACTTCATCTTGAAGAACAAATATGTAGTTTTCAGAAAAATTACAAATAACTATGACTTCACAATCTTCTAGTGTTTCCTTTTTTGTTTTTAAAAATTCACTTTGCTTATTTTCTATATAGTCTTCTTCTTCTTTAGCATTTCAAGCTTATTGCTTTCACAATTAGCTTATTGCTTGCTCTCAACTTCCACTTCCAAGATTATCACGAGAAATATCAGAAAGATGTGCTGCATACACCAGATCATTTATACTGGTTGTGGTGATCCTGTAGCAGGCCCATTTTTTCGTCCGAAAACAAAATTTTACAACCATCATGCAGCTTGAGCAGCTTCCGGCATCTTTCGACTCTTGTAATCCTCTGCTTTTCAGTCAAGGCATGAACCCGTTGTTTTTGTATGGATTCAGTGAAAGGTCGTCTATCAAGATACTTCTGTACTTCGACCATCTTTCGGCCAGACTTACCACGCAAGTTGCATACTACGATCATAATAAGTTGTCGTAACTTGATTATGACTTAGCAAGTCATATTTATGTTATCTCAACCGAATGGCAACAAGTATGCTACTAGGGCCGGATTACACTCTCTCATTCGTTTGATAGCTTCCGGAAACCTGACAGTGCGTTTACGGCCAGGTCTGCGAGGTATTATAAAAGAACCGGTTCTTTTGTACTTTTTATGCGAACGATGAATCTTTCGTTTATTCGGAGAGCATTCAATTTCAGTACACGGCCTAAAATGTTTAAAAACTGACTTATCATGAGCTCCCTTTTCGCGTCCATGATTACAACGAGTCTCAAACGAATGAAAGTGCAAAACAACCTTGCAAGCCGCGTTGAATTTGAATACACTCTAGAAGAAAAATATGCAAATATGTCAACGATGTATCCGAGGGCGACCCCGGCGTAGTGGTTAACATCCATACCTCTCACGCCAAAGTCACGAGTTTGAATCTCACCCCCGGACAATTTACGAAAATGCCCAAAACCGGTGTTTGAGTGACAACTACGGGAGATGAACCAGCCTGAGGCTGAAAATCTCGATAATCAAGAAACAAAAAAAAAAAATGATGTATCCATCCAAAGTTACACAGGTTTAAAAAATATTGATACGAATTACCACTCACCCTGTACAGTAATTTAAAAAATAATTTTGCCGCGAAAGTTGATTGAATTTCTGACCCAAGATTCAATAAGGGAATGTTATTACAAATAAATAAACTTCTTTAAGTCAACCTGAACATTTATCATGATTGTTGAATTTTAAATTTCCAATCATTTCGATAGAATACTTTGCAATTTACTTTAATTCATTATTAAACACAAATTGGATCTATAGCAGGAACATTCAATGACTGATAACTTTTACTAATAATCAAACAGTTATGTGTGTGAGTCGATCAAAGTTTTTATTAATAAGTCAAATTCTTTTTCTTTATCAAGTTCAGTTAATACAGAGTACAGGAGAAATATTCAGCTAAGCTTCCTTTTTACCGAATGCGAATTGCCGGGTCTTTCGTTTAACACCTGCCATACGATTTTGTACAGTCTCCTTGTCCGCTTTATTCGCCGCAGAGCGCCAGTTTGCTTAGAACTGTTTCTCGCTCACAACAGCTTTTTGAGTCTTCTTAAGGTTCCGCTTGACGATGGCCCAATATTGTTCGATTGAGAGGAGCTTTGGCGTGTTGGGAGGGTTCTTGTCCTTGGGCACCACTTGAACGTTGTTGGTAGCATAGCCAAATCCGGCCAAAATAGAACGGAACAATTGTGTCGCCTCAGGAAAGGTAGTAGACGTTTTTGTAGGCACTCGCTCAGATAAATTTTCTGGTTGACGGTTCCGGTCGCAATGTAAACGTTGCTCTCCAAGCCACAGGTACAGATTGCTTGCCACACCAGATATTTTTTCGCGAACTTTGACAGTTTAATGTGCTTGAAAATATCTGCCACCTTTTCCCGTCCGGTTGCCGTATAAAATTCCTGTCCAGGAAGCTGTTTAAAGTCTGCCTTGACATAAGTTTCATCGTCCTGCGCCACGCAATCAAACTTCGTCAGCATCGTCGTGTATAACTATCGCGAACGTGCTTTGGCCGAAGTATTTTGTTTATCGTTGCGATTTGGAGTCACCACTTTCTTGTAAGTCGACAGTCCAGCTCGTTTTTTAGCTCTATTCACGGTTGAAGGCGCCACTCCCAGCTTCTTTGCGACATCTCGGACCGAGAGGTTGGGGTTCCGCTCGAAACAGCTGGCTTATATTTTGGTCGTCGCCGTGGCCTTTGGCTTTCGATTTCCCCCAGATCCAGCTTTCCTGGTTGTCGACAAACGTTCACCGAACACTTTTAATACGTTAGTAACAGTTGATTTAGTCAACTTCAACAACTTCGCCAACTTGGCGTGAGAGTAGTTTGCATTTTCGCCATGCACGTGCAACATTTTGATGCGTTGCTTCTCTACCTTCGACGAAATTTTGATAACTGAAGTGCTAATCTCAAAATCGAAATAGAGGCATGATGCTACTCGCACACATCTTCAAAATGAGGGGTGTGCAAAATTTTTTAAAGCACGATGAAAGGAAATGCGTCAATTTTAAGTCGACTACATTTTGATCAAAACACCTTTTAGTATTAGAAAAAATCCTTCAATACCGATGTTAGACTTAAAAAAAATCTTTTTCCCTAATTAAAACTAAAGTTCTCTAAGAATTCCACAATTCTCATTCCAGATATGGACGTCCAGTTCAAAAATCCTCAACTCCGTCTCACCGAAACTGCTAAACGGCAAAAATTATGCGTAATCATCGCGTGAAAACTGTTCATAATACGCAGGCATTTGCCACCAGAACGGGGCCAACAGGAGGCAGCTGATGTGAAGCACAAACGATCCTGTCCCGATCGGCTGATAAAGTCGTTTGAATACTTAGCAGTGAGCTAATTGTTTTCCGAAGAAAAAAAAATGATTATATTGTTGCAAAATTATTTTCACTTAACGCTCTCTTATTCCAAACTCGGTGGACAAAGTCGGCTATGAAATTTGAGACCCCGTGCGTTTCCATCGAAACCCATCGTCGAACGAAAGGCAAGTGCGGGATAAAGTATAAATTATCACGTTTCCATGGCACGCAAAACGAAGCTTCACAACAGGTATGTTTATGGACGGAGCGATATTCAAATGAATTATATAGTTTGCATACCCGGTAATTACTCACATTTCGTTCCCGTGTAAAGTTCATGATGCACATGTACGGAAATTATACAAACGAATGTGAATATCATTGTGGGCTGTCCGGGGCGGGTTTGGACGGTTCTATTACCAATTTCGAATCGCCAAAACAACAACCAGCAAGAGCGAGCATCCAAACAAGTCGAGCATTCTGCAAAGTTATGAAGAATTACCCTATCCGTTTTGTTGTGGGCACGAAAGGAGGGATGCACACGAGGAAGAATGAAACAAAACTTTTTAATTAGTTTCTCACAGTTTTGCGCTCTTCCACTCGACCGTTGCTTACTCGCTGGCGTTCTGAATGAATTTGAGGAGATCGCGGTCGTTCCATGCCCCCATCACTTGAGGTGGATAAGTTTAGTGAGGAGCGTGTAGGTAAAGCTGAAGAAGATATTTAAAACATCGTCAATGAATTGCACAGGGTGCTGATCTTTGCATCTGTCAAAAAGCAAGCGAACAATGAGTTTTTCTGACCCGCACCAGTGAAATGTTTCTGAAATATTCCGATTTAAAATCACCCTGTTTTTAGTTCTGCTCATAACTCATAACGCATTGAACATTTCTGGACAATGTATTCAAAACGAATTATCTGATTATTCAAACAAAGAGGTCAACAAAGATTCAATCGTGTCTTTGTTTACCTCTTTGTTTATAAAATGACATACATCGTTTGCAAAAGTTGTCTAGATTTCTAAAATGAGAATACAAACTTTCATTGCGGTCAAGCAACGGTTACCCATAAAGTAAAGTTATCTTTCCGACTTCCTAGATTGATTTGTTTTGATAAAAGAGAGTGATTAACACGACATTGTCAAAAAGATTCAAATTACTTCTAGAGAAAAAATCCAAGCGACGAACCATTCCGGCCTACTGCGATCAAGTGCCATCGGATGCAAATCGTAACGACTGCGCGGCAGCTACGCGCAATCAATCGGATGTATCGCCGACGACCAATGCTGGCTCTGGCTGAGAGCCTACTCTTTGAACTCTTTGCTTTCCGGTGAGCACCCTTTTTGTTTTGCCCCGATGATCTCCTTTTTCATACTAAATTGAATCGTGACTATGCTGAAAAAAGTACTATGATTAATTAATTTGTTTTCATTTTAATATTAAGATGATTGTGCTCATTCTTCAGTGCCTTTTTCCTGGGAGAGCGTTTTTGTTATTTGCCGACATCGGGAAGCAAAATCTTTCATGGCCCATTCATTCATTAATAACCAAACTGGCCGCGAAGCGCAGCGCTTGGGCCCTTTCGCCGAGCATCAGTCGGCCGCCCCAGTCAGTGGCCGTAAAGGAAGTCCACTAGGAAATGTGCGGAGTAGGCGACGGCGGTGGTGGTGCATATTCATCAGAGAAGGTTCTCTTCTTTTGTCCCGCAAAAGGCGGCGGCGGCGGCGGCGTTCACAATTGCGCGGCAATACCGGTTTTGGCGAAATCCACCAGTTCAATTAGACTCGTAAATATTGCTACTTTTTTGAATAATGTATGCACCTTTACTTCCTTTGTTTTGGCTCCGCTTGCAGTCGATTTAGTTCGATTCAATTCAGTCAGTCAGTGTGCAGCCTGGAGGTTAAGGCATCGGGAAATTCCTGATCTGCCCTTTTCAATTTAAATTATTTAGATACCTTCGTTCCGTCAGTTGTGGTAGATTGAGACAAAAACACACGATCAAAGCAACCTGGCGAGCGGTTGTTAGTGATTTGAAAAAAAAAATAGCGGGGATTTTCACAAAACAAATTGCTTGGCATAATCACTCTTCATCTCATCGTTCGTTTGTCTACGCGCCGATAATTTGCGTAGCGTGATACGTTCAATAATTTCACTGATGTGGGCAATAAAAATATTTAAATGAAAAGATATGTAAAACCATGTTCTATTTATTAGCATACTTGTGCAGTGTACTTGGAAGCTCGATACCCGATGCTTGTTTAGGCGAGGCAGAAGTGCCTTATTCGACGTACATTAGCACTTGCATACACTTGATTTGATGCGCATGGTTGAACAGTGAAATAAACAAAATAATGCGCTACAGGTAGAGCCAGGAGGGGGCAGCTATGCGCTCCTTGGCTGAGTACGTTGCTTTGTGGTGATTTTTAGTCGAATATTTTTT
>JAHHFK020005042.1:0-86516 GCA_024533555.2 Aedes koreicus | reverse complement strand
CGAAACAGAAGCGAAGACGCATTCGACGTGTGAACTGAAAATGCCCGGCGTCGGTGACTACTTTCAAGTTCATCTGAAGCAAAACCTTTTTTATGTCACGCCAATTTTTGTCTTCTGGTTAGATGCGACAATCATCCTGATTTCGTATGACAATCAACCAAATTTAATATGATGTTTGTTTCAAAACTTTGTAGACCATTGGCGATTTATGAATGATTAGAAAGAAAAACAACGTTATAAATTGTATCACATTTCACTTCCTCAACCTCAACATTCAGCATGGATTCCAACGGGAGCACAAAAACTTAAGGTTAGTCGTTTGAGTAGCTGTGTACAGGATGCTGCCGCAAACGGAACCTAGAAAGGCAGATACTTGACTATACAACAGGAACAGTACCTGCATTAACAAACTGATTAACGTTGTTTCTGAATAGAATTTACCATACAAAGATTGCATGTTACATTATATTGCTGTTGTTTATTAAGGTGAAATTGAGGGAGTCCTTCTTCCACATGATTTTTAGGTTAGGTTAATTATCACTTCACGATTTTCGAGACCAAAAATCACAAACAACACGAAACAAACAACGCTGAAATTGCTAACCAATGGATGCTCGATTCTTGAAAATTTCACACCGGAAGTCCTAATAGTATTTGAGGTTTGTGCTCAGAAATCTTCGAAGTGATACGGACTTGATCCTGTATGTCCTTAAGTACTGTTCCACCTGATAAAAATGGTCTAGGGCAAGTTGGTGATCTTCAAAACTGTGAACGCGTTGAAATATCCGCAACGCCCACTCGAATATTAATGTTACGTCTATGAAGTCAGTATTTGCTGAAAGTATTTTTGAACTATGAATATTAGGATTTGAGATAAAAACTAATAATAATATTACTATTACTTTTTCTTGTAATGGCACAAGTTTGTCTTCTAAAATAAAATCCATGTAGTATTGTAGAAGGAGATGTTTTGCTCATTGTCATGAGGCACCAAGAGTAGACAGTCATGTTTGCTAGAATCTTTATATCTTTCATGAAGAGAAAGTGTTGAAAATTCCATCAGTGTACGGTAGGTTGAAAATTGAATAGAAGTATTGAAGAATTGAGGCAAAGGGCATGGGTAATGTAGTACTCGAACCAAGGACGTTACCTTTGCCAAACATCCCACTGCGGGGTAGGTTGAGGCACAGATATATCTGCCACCTCAACTGGCAAAAGTAACGTACCCACCTCGTCCGGAAGTTCAAAAATGATGCGTTTAATTTTATTTCAAATGCAATGTCTCAACTTATCAAACCACTAACCTTCTTAGGAACCGGTGCATCCTAAGGCCTGCTATCTTCAAATGGAATTCCTTCATCATCCGGCGATGCCTCCAGATTTTCCAGTTTGCGCTTCCGAACAGCCGAAAATGGCTGAATCACTTATGTCAAATGCAAAGTGTTGGCGAAGTTTCAACAAACTTGTAAGCTGTGTTGCTGTATTTTTCTTTTGCTCTGATAATGATTTTCTAGTATATATGGAACTTGATACACTGAAAATTTTGACCAGGTGCGTCATGAATAAATCGTCCGTCCGAAGTCCGTAATTACCCTAATAAAAATTACATTAAAACTACCATACAATCTTATGTGCAAATACAGTGATGTGAATGCTTGATACTATAGATCTTTACAATAGGATAACAATTGAACATATTGTTTTTCACCATAGAATCAATTGTTAATGGCAATTCTACAATAGAAACAAACGGTTGTTAAGTATCGTAACAATATAAAAAATATTTTTTTCTCGAATAATTTCGAATAAAAACTATTAATTTTATGGTTTCTTTACCATCAAAATTTCGGCTACAATATACTTTACTGTCTATGTATCATGTTGACAATAGAGTCATTCTAATGGAACAATACATGAACAGTAAGGTGTATTGTACAACCATTGAATCAATTACTACTTTATGGTTCTGTATGGTAATCCTATTGTACTTTTTTATTCGGGTTGTCCGTGGTAGAACGGCATAACGCGTCGCCATCAACAAAACTTTTCTACAGTTTTGAGTTGTTCTGCCAAGCAATTGTAGTTTTCAAAGCTGGGATTAACCAAACAGTTCTAAATTTCTTTACAAGCAACGATGTTTGGAGTCAGCACCCTTACCACTACAGGAGAACAATTTTTTTCATCATTAAACATGAACATCAAATAAACATTAAACATTGGGAAAACTTATTTTATTTTCAGCTAAACCGTTAAAAAAAAGAAAAAGGAATACCGAAAAACCCAGCAAACTGAAGGTAAACAAATAAATGACCGAAAAAGTCAGTAGTTGTATTTGACAGTTCACGGTTTGTGCTTTTACGGAGTTTTCAGAAAATCAAAATACTGCTCGGTTGGTTACTGAATTCTCAGCTGTTTGAAAATCCAGTAAAATTTTACCGATTTCGGTAATTAAAACAATGTGTGTATGTATCTCAGTTTCTGACTGGCTTATTCAACATCTTATATGACGCCATTTGTATAAAGTTCAGTTAGTAAGCGAACGATTCTAACTAAAAGCAACAATCAATATGCAACTAGCGATTTGAAATTGGTTCACTGTTGTAGAACCCCTTGGTCCGAAGTACACCTTGAAGCCAGCACCTAACTATTCATAATTGCGTCTTTGTTTTGATTTGCTGTGTAATTTTGACAGAATATTTGAGAGTGTGTTCGTGTGAATTCATTATAAGGGGCGTATTATTTAGCTTGGGACCGAGCATGGGACCGATGTGCTAGTACTGACTGAGCCAAGAAAAATATCGTATTTGTTCGGGACCTACTGGTCTTAGAGTTAGTCTATGCTAAAAGTGTGTTCTTCGCTGATTAGAAAGCTTTACACATTGTGAAATGAAGGTAATTTTAAACTCACTGATTGAAGTGGACAACAGCATTGCATTGTCTGCACTTTTTGATTATCCAACCGGAGATTCTGGCAAACTATTCTTCTGAATATACGAAATGATAAACCTGATTAATTTCTTCATATTATTGACTACGTATGTTTCTTGACTTTCTTCGAATGTGGCCATAATCCGATTGAAGAAACCGTCTCGTGGCGTTAAATGATTGAGACTGCAATCAAGAAAAATCCTCTTGGTGGTAAAGTTGAAATGATTGAGGTACAGATAACACAAAATCCATGTAGAATATGTTGAATTTTGATTTTTTTTTTCTACAGATGCATGGTTCCGCTGTGGGCACACACAAAGAAAAATGATTGTTAGAATTTAAAAAACCATTGCTAAAATTGAAAAAAGTTGCGTTGGTTCTATTTTCGTAGAAAGCGGTTTGCTTTCACAACAAAAACGTTCAAAATGCCAAATCAAAATTTTCCTGCTTGGTACATTCAAAAGTTCAAACTTTCAAAACGAATTGTAGAACTGTCAAATCGAAACCGTGGCATCGTTGAACATGAAAGCAAATTATGCTTATTTCAAAATAAACTTTCAACGAGAATGTTTCGTGTAATAAAAATAAAAATATGCTATTTGGATTGAATTAAAAAATAGTTTTAACATTAAAAGGTTTATTCTTCAGATAAATTGTAGGATTTTAAAACAGAAAACGTGGCATGAAAGCAAATTAATCAAGATGAAAGTGCCGTGCAATTAAAATAAAAGTATGATGTATGGAATGAAATAAAAAATTTGGTGTCATAGCTTTTTTTTAGATGAATCTCTATAACATTCAAAGCATGCATCCGACAAACTACAGGTAGTATGTCTGACTGATTTTTTCTAGCACATAATTGCTCAGGATTCTTAAATGCTAGTCGTAGAATGTCCGCGTTCGTCCATTCGAATGGCAATCCGCTTTCGTCCATCCTCGCGCAGTTCTGACAACAACTCGGCTAAAAGGTGCTCCGACGGTACTCCCAAATTATATATGATACGAACAAATTCCTTCAATGTTTGTTCCATGCGCAGTGATGTGATCGACCAGCGATTGTAGCATATCTTTCGGATTCCAATATCCACCTTTACCTGGAAATAATAGAAGCAAAAGAATTACTCACTTTCCGGAACTTCTTAAATCAAAAACACTGCCGACGTAACAAATCTTAGATCAAAAACACTGCCGACGAACACGAAAAACACATTTTTCTCGCAATTTTCACACAACGCTTATGAAAGCGGACGGGAGCAACGAAGAACGCAGCAGATGCGGACACGGACAGCAACATTTAAAAATATCAAACGACGACGACGACGACGACATGGTTAGTGTTGGTGGATTTGACAGTTCTACAATTTTCATTGTAAAAGAAAACACTTTTAAATTTACACACTGAACAAAAACATAACACTTTCAAATCAAACGAAGAACATTCGTTGTAGATAATTTTACTTTCAATTTAATGAAAAATAAACTCTTCAGATTTAAAGCGCAAAACTTTTAATAAAACAAGATTTATTTTTTTGTGTGTAGCGTTTTACAGTATGTGACATATCACGGGCCTTATTTGAATAATGCCTTGTTCAGAGTACAGAGTTATAACATATTATAAAGGTTGTCAAATAATTTCAACAAGAAATTCGTCATCAAGATAGGCTTATAACATGTTATAACTGCTCAGTATGGCCAGTGTTTAAGGCCCGTCTGACGTTTGTTACTACGGATACGAACGAATCTTTTGATGTTTGGACGTTAGAGATGTTGGCTACAGGAAAATTGCTGTCACGTCTGCGTGTGATAGTTTGCCTTCTGAAAATGTGCTAGTGCGTTTTGGACAAAAACATAACAAACAGCAGTCAAAAAGATCTTTTCTATCGCGAACCACAATCAAAACTTTTAGGTTATCTGTGGGAAAACAAACAATATTTACAAGACGATAGGCACGATAGAGAGCGTGCCTTATATGTCACTAAGCTTAATTGCATTGCTGCCCCTGATAAATTACCTTAAACGAACGATATCACAAATCCTCCAACCATTTCTTTAATGGTTTGGATGATATTTCAAATAGGTCGTTAAGAAAAATAACCATACGCAATTTATTAGCGGCTCCCCTGTTTGCAGTTGAAAATGAGATGAAAAATGGTCATGAAATTTTCTGTGTTATTTCGCGAACGGACTCCAGCAAGCATCTGTTTGCTTATAGCTGCTGGTTTCATTTGAGCATCCCTACTCATTGTGCCGGTGTTTGCGAAATCAAACAAAGCTGTCTAAAAGTATTCTGGTAAGTAGTTGTATTTGTCTTCAGTTTTGCAACATTTTATTTTTATCGCGAAATCGTGTGATAACAACTGAAAAAAAGTCAGCCTTTTTCGTGTTTTGTTAGATTTTCTATATTTTTATTTTCTGAATGATTTCAAAATGATTCACTCCTTAATGGCTTCCAGTTTATCGAGAAAAATTCGACCTCTTCATCGTTTACTTACAGCGTCTGCGTCGAGTAATTGCCAGGAGCCATTTTCTATAAGGGTTAGGGTGAAAACAAGGATAGTATTACTGCCCGAAAATGCATAACAGGCACGGTTTTGCTTGATCTCCTGTGTTAGAGGGACTGTGATGCATTTATGGGCAGTATATTGATTGATTGTTACTTAAAACCTTTTTTTCTTTAGAGAAATTACTCGTTTGCCCGATCCGTAATGAACAATTTCAAACGTAGACGCTTGGAGAGTGTTTGGAATCAGCCTCCGCCAATCCTGGCTGGGATTCAACAACAAGAACAAAATGCTTACAATAGCTCCGTTCGGAAAGTAACCTGCGGTGAGCTTCGTGGGTCCAACCATGGTCAGCTGGTTGAATTATGCGGAAATGTGGCCGAGAATCGAATGGGGAAGTTTTTGGACCTGCGTGACGTGTACGGCTCGGTTCAGCTTGTGGCCAACAGTCAGCTGCAACGTCAGGTGGCTCACATCGGAAAGGGTAGTTTCTTATCGGTCATTGGACGCGTGCAGGAGCGGCCTGAACGGTGGAGAAATCCAGCCTATGCAACTGGTGAAATTGATGTAGTAATTGAAGAGATTATTCAAGCTGATAGTGCAATGCCAGATATTCCAAAGAAAATCGATTTCAGTAAACGTTACTACTCGACCTTGGCAGCTCCAGTGACGGCTCGAGGAGTTACAACAATGGAAATTGAGAAATCCAAGACAGAAAGTATATTGAAGTACTTCAAAAATCGCAAACACGCTTGCAGTGAGTTTAGGCTAAAAGACGTTGGAAGAAAGGTTGAATTGGTTGGATGGGTTGATGCCAAGAAGAAACATGATCGGTTTCTACTTCTGAGAGACGGGCATGGAGAGGTTCAACTGATGATCGAAAATGTACCTCAGCGCGTAAGAGACGCTATTCAAAATATACAGGATAGCAGTATTGTTTCAGTATCCGGAACAGTAATGGCTCGTCCGGCTAGCTGTGTCAATCCAAACCTGGGCACCGGAACAGTTGAAATTATACTAGATGATTTGATGGTTTTGGATCCAAGTAAACCGTACAATGGTCCGGAATTGGAACAACCGTCGACATCGTCTGAAGAAGAGTTTTCTGTCAGTCGCTTTACAAACCGAACACACAACTGTGGTGAATTAAGGCCCGATCACGTGGACCAAGAAGTGGTGCTTTGTGGATGGTTGGAGTTTTCCAGGTTGAATAAGTTTTTTACACTCAGAGATGGATACGGAAGTACTCAGATTTTCATTCCGGATCAGCTGGCTTCCGAAGTAAATTTGAACAGCATTCCGTTCGAGAGTATACTGAAGGTCAATGGAAAGGTTGTTATACGACCCAAAGGACAGGAAAATCCACGACTGCCCACCGGGGACATCGAAATTGTTCTGGACAAGGTGGAGGTTTTAAATGAGGCCAGAAATCGACTGCCAATCGATCTTAAGGAGCATAACAAGGCGAAGGAAAACTTGCGACTGGAACATCGGTACATTGATTTGAGGAGTTCGCAGCTACAGCGGAATCTGCGACTGCGGTCACAGATTATCATGAAGATGCGGGAATATATGATCAACAAATGTGGGTTTGTGGAGGTTGAAACTCCGACTCTTTTTCGAAGGACACCCGGGGTAAGTGGCAGGTCTCGGTTTATGTTATCATAAGAAACTAATGTTATGTTTTTTCAATTTTCAAAGGGGGCTCAAGAGTTTGTTGTTCCGACACGAAAGGCAGGTCACTTCTATTCATTAGTCCAAAGCCCACAGCAGTTCAAACAGATGTTGATGTCCGGAGCGATCGATCGATATTTCCAAATTGCTCGCTGCTACCGGGACGAGGCAACGCGACCGGACCGACAACCGGAATTCACCCAACTCGATATCGAACTGTCATTCACTAATCGTGACAACATCATGGCACTATTGGAGAGAGTGTTGGCCAGCTCGTGGCCAGCAGCTGATGATCCTCTGAAGTTTCCGTTTCAGCGGTTGACCTTCAATGAAGCAATGAATCGTTTTGGATCGGATAAACCGGATACTAGGTTCGGGTACGAGCTGCAAGACGTCACCTTCAAGGTAGAACACAACGCTAAACTTTTGCAAGGATACGACAGACAGGAGTTTAGTGCTCACGCAATTGTTGCCAAAAGTCCCCACAGTGGAACGCCAACATCGCTGAAGAACACATTGGAAAGCGTTTCGAAAGAGCACAAAAATTGCCGATTTGTGCTGAGCAGTATTACAGATGTACGTCGAGACAATATCGACAGATTTTTTATTAGGGTTTAACTGATAAACTAAACGATGGTTTCTTCCCAAAATTTCTTGACATTAATGATCATTTCGAAGAGGAAGGGTCCGATAAAATTGGTTGCTTACATGGGTAGACTTTCTATCAGTTAAGCCCTTATGAAAAATCCTTGTCGATTTATCAGCTTTAAGCTAAAAACAACTGAAGAATTTCAAAATTTCAGAACTGGTTAGAGTCATCGATCTGCAACTTGCTGGGAGGTGATGTTGCTAAATATCTCAAACAACACTTATCGCTTAAAACGGGAGACTTGCTCCTGCTGGGCTTTGGAAAACGGATAAACACGGTTAGATCGGTTAAATATTTTAGTTCTTACGTGAATCTTTAAACTCTTGGTACATTTTCCTACAGCAAGAAATGATGGGCCGGATTCGCTTGGCGTTT
Source organism: Aedes koreicus (assembly GCA_024533555.2). Taxonomy (NCBI): domain Eukaryota; kingdom Metazoa; phylum Arthropoda; class Insecta; order Diptera; family Culicidae; genus Aedes; species Aedes koreicus. The sequence continues at coordinate 78,389 of JAHHFK020005042.1, read as the reverse complement.
TATGAAAGCTTAGAAAGTCGCAACCTGGTCGATAAACGTTCCTCTACCGAACAAAACTTCCTCTGGGTTTACGATTTTCCCATGTTCGCTGCGAACGAGGATACCGGCAAGCTGGAAAGTGTTCACCACCCCTTCACGGCGCCTCATCCGGAAGATTTGGAAAAGCTACAGCAGAAGGTTCAACTTGAAACGATTCGTTCGCAATCGTTCGATCTGGTTTGGAACGGAGTAGAGGTCGGTGGTGGATCTGTTCGAATCCATAACGCTAGCCTGCAGAAGATGGTGTTGGATGAGGTTTTGCAGATCGAACACTCCCATCTACAGCATTTGCTTGATGCGCTGGAGTGTGGTTGTCCACCGCATGGAGGATTCGCCGTGGGATTGGATCGATATATCACGTTGCTCTGTGGTGCACAGTCCATCCGGGATGTGATTGCATTTCCCAAATCATCCGATGGGAAAGATCCGCTTTCGAAGGCGCCAGTTCCAATAAGCGAAGAGGAGAAGAAGCTGTACCACATTGCGACGGTTGACGATATGGAAGGTTGACGGTGGAAAGAAGCATTTACCCATTGTATTTGAGTGTATGTGTAAAAGTATGATTAGACATTGGATGTAAAACTATGTGGCACCAGGCGTAGGTAAACACTATTTTGCCTGATAAATTCTGTTCGTTTATCATCCGAAATTTTTATTACCTTTATCGATTAGAACTTTTCTTCTTTTTCTCGTTATTCTTGTTATATCGAAGTACTGGCCGCGAATTAGAAAAAAAGGCTCTCACAGGCAGGCACCATTGTCCCACCATTCTTCTTCTTCTTCTGGTTCTTCAAGCCAAGGAGACGACAACGATCGTACATATCGAAATGATCAATACATGGGCCGGAACGGTTTTACTTGCCTTCCGAAGAATGTGGCTATTCATAGACCACGTAAATTTTCTGGGGGAGGGGGTTGGTCTGATCAAAGTCTACGCTCCATACAAAAATTCAAAACATTGTATGGAGAAAAGTCTACGAAGAGAGAAATGGGTTGGGTTCAGATTTTCAAAAATGAGTACGTGGTTAAGGAGTGATCTCTTTTTGATTTTTTTTTTTTAATTTTACCAATAACGATTGGCCCCCCCCCCCCACCCACCCACCCTTTTCCCAAATTCCCCCTGGCATAGCGTTTGAGCAACAATCATACGATTTGAAATTGGTTCACTTTGTAGAATCCCTATGGTCCGAAGTACACCTTGGATTTGAAATTGGTTCACTGTTGTAGAAGTCCCTCAGCGTTGTACGTCTGTCATAGTATTATACTTATGACAGAAGTACAACGCTGACCGGAGTCAAATACTCGTACTAGACTAAAGGAGAAAACTATACTTGTATGTCCCCATATATTTGCGCCTTTGTTTTGATTTGCTGTGTTATTTTGACAGAATATTTGAGAGTGTGTTCGTGTGAGTTCATTATTGGGGGCGTACTATAAAGCTTGGGACCGATGTGCTAGTACAGACTGAGCCAAGAAAAAAAAAATCGTATTTGTTCGGGACCTACTGGTCTTAGAGTTAGTTTATGGTATGATTGTGCTTGCCACATAATCATACTAATGCAAAAATGGTACTTGGCATCGAAAGCTCTTAATTAATAACTGTGGAAGTGCATTTAGAACACTAAGTTGAGAGCAAACAATAAGCTTATTATGAAAGCATTAAGCTTGAAATGCTAAATAAGAAGAAGAAAGGTTCAACGATGACCATTTAATTTATACAAATATATATTTGTAATATATTTGTTGCGTTCCTGTAAATATCAAGAAATTCCTTATCACGGACAACTTTTTGATTCTTCATCAAATTGTAAAGAGTGTACAAAAGAATTTTCTAACATAAGGGAAGGTCCATTAATTATGTCACGCAGTAGGGGGGGGGGGGGTTTCGAGAAAACGTGGCGATCCATACAAAAAAATTTGAAGGTCCATACAAAAAACGTGACATGGGGGGGGGGGGGGATTACAAAAAGTCAATTTTTGCGTGACGTAATTAATGGACATTCCCTAATGCTAACTATATTTGGACCAACCCCGCCCTCACCCCACACCCCCGTGAGAATAAAAGAAAAACGAAAACTTTTAAAAAAAATAAACGCTTAAAGCTTAAACATTTATCAATACTTTACGAAATTCGAATTTAAATTACCTGCAAATTATCTGCCAACAACTACCAAATATAAAATAAAACTCCAAATTACACCCCCAACCACCCACAACACACAATACGACAAGAGAAAACCAGTTGGTCTCGGTTAACCACTCCAATCACCTCACCCACCACAGCCCCCCCTCTCCTCCCTCCCAACATACAAACACACCCACCCTCCCCCTCCCCGCCACCCACAATAATTACTAAGAACCAAACCCCCAGTATTTTTACATACTTCCTCTTACTTATGCTCACCCTATGTCCCACCACACGGTTTAACGAAGTCTACGTCAACCGGTCGTGTGTTATACACCACCCCACAGATATTTTTACTCCTAGAATAGAATTAATTTTCCTCATTTCAATGAAACAACGTTATACTTATGACAGACATACAACGCTGACCGTTGTACGAACTGTCAAATACTTTAATCCAGTACCAAAAAACACGTACTAGACTAAAGGAGTACAACGATGTACGTTGTATGTCTGTCCCAGGCATTATACTTATGACAGACATACAACGCTGACCGTTGTACGAACTGTCAAATACTTTAATCCAGTACAGAAAAACACGTACTAGAGTAAAGGAGTACAACGCTGTACCATAGACTAACTCTAATACTTATGACAGACATACAACGCTGACCGTTGTACGTACTGTCAAATACTTTAATCCAGTACACAAAAACACGTACTAGACTAAAGGAGTACAACGCTGTACGTTGTATGTCTGTCCCAGGCATAAGACCAGTAGGTCCCGAACAAATACGATCTTTTTCTTGGCTCAGTCAGTACTAGCATATCGGTCCCAAGCTTAATAATACGCCCCTCATAATGAACTCACACGAACACACTCTCAAATATTCTGTCAAAATGACACAGCAAATCAAAACAAAGGCGCAAATTATATTAGTCGGCTTCATTACTTCCCGGGTCTACAAAACCCAACTTTTTTTTTTATTTTTCTTCAACAACTACACAAGAGCGTCTTTTTTCCCACTCCTTCTTTTTTACATATCTTTTTTTTCTCTATCTTTTTTTTATTCCTATTTTTTATTAATTATAAATATCTCTTTCTAAAACCCTAAAAATATAATCACTAAATCTCCTTTTTTTTTCAACCTTTTTTCTTCCTTCCACACATCTTTCTTTCCCTCCGTCCGTTTTGAAACTTTCTTTATTTAGCTTAGGGCCTTCGCGTGTTTTTTTAACAATTAACCTTTCCATAAACCTCTTCCCCGCCCTTTTATTTCTTTTTTAAACCCGCAAACCTTCTCCTCCCCAAACAATTTTCCCGTTTTTTCACAAACTCCTATGTTTACCAATAATTTAATGCTAGTACCAACAATCAATGTGCAACTAGTGATTTGAAATTGGTTCACTGTTGTAGAACCCCTAGGTTCGAAGTACACCTTTGCAGTCTGCACCTAACTATACATATTTGCGCCTTTATTTTTGATTTGCTGTGTTATTTTGACAGAATATTTGAGAGTGTGTTAGTGTGAGTTCATTATTAGGGGTGCATTATTAAACCACTGATTGGCAGGACCGATGTGCTAATACGTCGACCGTGATTTCCGTTTAGGTCATCAGAAGCTGTACTAGGACTTCTTTAGCGACACGCAAACCTACAACGAGAAGCACTTTCTGCGTTTCCGCATGCCAAGGGAGGCGTTCCTGGACATTATGCAACAACTAGAGGCTTCTCCAAAATTTATCTGTATGAGCTATTTGCAAGTGCTTATCATGACCAATCTATCAATAAACAAATTGTTTACTTTGAAGACTTCATAACTTTTCATTTCCGAGCAATCGAAATACTATTCGGAATCTCGGAACCTCCGCATTTTGATCTAGTCAGCGTTATCCGGAAAATGCAGTGGCTGTAAAAAAAACTAAGAAAAGCTTTTGGACTAAAAAATAGAACCAATTCGCGATTTCGATCGGCGTTGCAGATGCCCTTAAATATGAGTAAAGTCGATTTTATTCATAAATGAGTTTGTGTACTTTTTCGCTATTATGAGTAAACTGAGCTTAAGAGTATAGAGAAGTAAATAACATTACAATTCCTTCGGTTTGTTGTCCACCGCCGAATATTTGGTCAAACCAATCAATGGCAAAATGTTTGTGAAAAATCTGCGATCTCTGAAAAAAAACTTCTGATCTCTTATGTTGAATGGTCGACAGGACGACAAGGTATTGCCGGGTTTAACAACAAGAAATACAACACTGGTGCGGGGAACGCAAAGTTGATCTATTTTAGCTAGTTCTATTCAAGTTTCGCTGATGCAAATCAGGTATAAAGTTGATCTAAAAACAGCCCACCGCTGAAGATGCCCTAGGTAAATTTGTATGGGAAAAAACACTCAAATATGGGTATGTAATAAAGTTCCCACAAATAAGTAACCACTTTGCTCGTTGCGTCTCGTTTGAGTTTATATACCCATCTTGCACCTATCACTTTCTTCCCGATCGGCAGACTCACGAGTTCCCATGTCCATTTCAGTTCACTGTTCCACGCAGGTATACACAGAAAAAAATAATTAATTTTAACAAGCGTGTAAAATTTCCCCTCGTTTAATTCCAAGCAAAAGTAGGCGTAAACGACGAAATTGTTTGCAATCTTTCATGCGCCATTCAACAATGTTTGCAATCTTCCATACAACACGCTAGATTCAGACGTTAATAGACGGCTAATAGAATCCGGTCCGTCTCCCGATCGAGAAACCCGTAACCTTCATGGTGATCCGAGTAGCCAACAAAAACGAGCTTCATCGCCTTGGGTCGAACTTCTTCCTTCGGTTGTCTGGGATGTGGACTTATGGGTGTCGATCCAGTTCGATCTCGTACGGCGTGTGGTCGACGGAACGGGAAGACATGTTCGGAATATAAACTGCTGTCCTCACCGCCTCTCTCCAGTAATGCTTAGGCAAATCCGCGTCTAGAAGCATGCAGTTTTCCATCTGGAGAGAACGGGTTTTGCGTTCCGCTAACCCGTTTTGTTGGGGAGAGTAGGGAACCGTAAACTGTGTATCGACGCCTTCTGCCTTATAGAAATTCTGTAAGCCTTGTCCAGTATAGTCACCTCCTTCGTCCGATCTTATAGCCCTAGGCTTCCACCCGAAAACGTTTTCAGTCCAACGTACATACTAGCGAATTTAGTCTGCCACCTCAGCCTTCAATTTCAGCAGGTATACTACGAAAATTCTGCTGAAGTCGTCGATAACAGTCATCAAATATTTGTTGCCACCCGATATCTGTTCCATCGGTCCACACAGATCACTATGGATCAAATCCAGCGGCTGTTTGGACTTGCGCTCGGTCACTGGCGAAAACGAGCTCCACGGCAGCTTTCCTTGAAGACAACACTCGCAAACGTTCCGTTGTCCACAGTCCTCGATAATGAATCCATTGGCCAAATCCTTTGAACTATCTAATAATACTCATGATAGTCGGATCACAATGGCCAAATCTTCTGTGTCAAGTATGTTGACACTGATCGTTGTGATTTTCAACCAGCACCGCTTTGCACTGCTCTCCCATCTTCAACTTCTACTGGATTTCAACCGCTTCTCCCAGCGCAATCACGACCACTTCCGCCGATTAGATCTCGCAGCAATACATTGTGAAAATGACAGCAAATCCCTTCAATGCTAACTTCCGAACTGAAACTAGACCACCTTCCAACGACGGTACGTACAAAATGTTCCCCAAGTAATACCACTATGAATACGACATGTTAATAATACACGTTTTAGACCAAGCTTATGTTTTTTTTCTAACGTCAATAACTTAATTTCATACACGCATATAACCGAAAAAGCGCAATAAATGTGGCATTTTTTAACATCTTTTAGGTCATACCAGATGTTTTGTAGGACATCCATAAGACAAATATTATGTTCTGTGGATGCTTAAAACAGCATGCTTATAACATAATGATATGTTTTGTCGAAGCAAGCACGGTATGAACAAAGTAAAAAAAATATAAACAAGATTTTTTAATGGCGAAACGATATCGTAGCTAATGGTATTTTGCGCGTTAAAGATGATTGTTTATTACTTTTTCAAGTGAGAAATAAAAACTGCTTTGCGCATGGAAGTTGTATCAAAATTGTTTATGCGGCTCAAGGTTAGCAGTGCAACTTTCCGTTTTACCTTCCCGAATTTCATGCGCCATCGATTGGATTAAAACACGTAGAAGGTACCCCGAATAAATTATTGAATTTTAGTGAGATTTCTTTATGGAATTCACAAAAACCAACATGGCGATTTACCAAGTCTACAGCCCTACAGTACAAGTCTACAGTACGGGTAAAAACATTAGTAACACATTTAATTTTCAAATCTTCGTTTTTTATTTTCTGCGTTTTTTGTTGTAAAATTGAACCGAGAAATGTCAGTATGAATGAAAATACAAATACAATTTTTCTATTATGTTGTGCGTAGCTACATCTCAAAAGACTCCCCCACAAATTAAACGTAACAATTTATCAAAACTACTAAACATTCTCCCAAACTGTTGCTTTATGCTACATTTGAATAAACCCCTATGCCCAATTTGGCTTCTATTTGAATCAGTGAGTGGCATCACAATCTTACATGTAGGTAGTGTTTTATTTTATTCCAGTATTTCAAATAAACATATTTTCAGCCGTCACTGTATTGGATTCACAATCTATTCGGAATGATTTCACTATTGCATGAGGATGTTAAAAACATGTTTAAAATTCATCTTGAATGCAACCTATCAACATATTTACAAACATCTAGCATACACGCTATTTCCAAACAATCCAAAATGAAGTAAGTTTAACTCAAATCAGTCAAAAGTATGGATACTCAAAAGTGAGTAAAAATAGTTCGTAGTGGTAAGATGACAAACATCCTGAAAACTTTTTCAAGACCAGACATGTTTGGTATTTCATCCTCACGACTTTTTTACAACAAACTTCTTATATTCTTGTCAAAGAAGATGTTTCTGGTGTTACTTGGGAGGTGACGTGGGATAATTCTTGTCTCCTTGATGTCACGGGCGGCATTTCCCGCCAACTCGTAGGCTTCAGCAGCCATGTTTCTCGCAGCGAGGTTGACGGCAGCATCGGCAGCAATAAGCAACTGCATCAACGCCTCTCTGGGCAACGACAACTCGCCAGTGCACCATCCAGAGTGCTTGCTACCGCCAACTGCGATCGTACAGCCACTGCACAGCTCCAAGACTGTCGTAAGACTGAATCAAAATGTTTTGCTAAGCGCTATTAGGTAATGGCGTCGGATGCTAGTGCACGAAATAAGGCGGTACAAACGAAGGTAATGTGATACAAATTGCATCAAAGGGGACGAACTTTAGTTATTGTGCCACAATAATTAATTTTAATTATTACACGCTAGACGAATGATTTTCTTAACCGAAACATTTCTAATTTGCTTGCCATCGCCAGCAACTAATCCGCTATGCACAACTAGGAACTACAACGAACTCAACCACATGGTCGGTCTGAAGTGTCGCAGTTCGGTTCGAATTATCCGTTCTAGAATTTCGTTCATAGGTTGTTCAACGTTCTTTGTCATTTACTCCGGGATACGGCGTTTAATGAATGCTATGTTCAGCCGGGGTGCGGTAATTTAAATTAACAATTACAATAACAATTAACAAGCACAAGAGAAAATTTTAAACAAACAAACTCTTTAGTTGGCAAACTGATTTGATCATCCTAAAAAGGACGGATTTAGTTGACGGGGGAGAAACATGATTTGCGATTGAACTTGGGCTTTCTTCTTGGTATTCTTGGTTCAGCTACTCGTCGTTGAGGGTGGCTATCTGCAGGTGACGCAGGATAGTTGATTCTTGTCTCGTTGTCACGGGCGGCTTTTTTCCGCCAACTCGTAGGCTTCAGCAGCCATGTATCTTGTAGCGAGGTTGACGGGAGCATCGGCAACAATAGCGAACTGCACCAACGCCTCTCTGGGCAACGACTGCTCGCCAGTGCTGCTGCCGGCTACGATTCAACTGCAGATCCTACTCTGCACAGCTTCACGACCACCGAAAAACTAATTCAAAATGCGAGGGTGTACCCGGTATATAACATTCATGGCTGCCTAGGAGACGTTCGTTACTTAAATATGAAGTCTGTGCTAGGAAAGTACTGTTGGTAAATTTACTCTGAAAAATCGACATTATAAGACATCACCTCATATTAGCGTTAGTTTTATTAGTTGCATATTAAAAATCAATAGATTTAAACATTGGAATCGAAGCGTAGAAAATGTCCTAATCGATTGGTGCAAACATTTTGTAAATCGATCGATCGTGGAATGACTTAGTTATTATCGTTCAAAACTTATATATTTTTCGTGACGCTCCAAATTTTCACAATTCGAACGTATATCCTAGTATTGAAAACATAGACGTAAACCTACGTCAAAACACGGAGAACAGATCAATCTCAGAGATTAAAACTAAGACGTGCGCATCACAAAAAAAAGGAACAACTTCTATTATTACTTTTTCTTTTAGGTTACAGAGTTTATGTCAACAAGTGTAGATCAAAGTATATGAGAAAAAACCAACCTCAAAAACAATAACCTCTCCCTTCAGGGAGTGTTCGTTTATTTTCATAGTAAAGAATGCGGGGGCTTGGTTATTCTTCTTCCACAGGAGGTTGTTCCATAGACTAACTCTAAGACCAGTAGGTCCCGAACAAATACGATTTTTTTCTTGGCTCAGTCAGTACTAGCAAAAAAACCCAATCATATAACATCGGTCCCAAGCTCGGTCCCAAGCTTAATAATACGCCCCTAATAATGAACTCACACGAACACACTCTCAAATATTCTGTCAAAATAACACAGCAAATCAAAACAAAGGCGCAAATATGTATAGTTAGGTGCTGGCTTCAAGGTGTACTTCGAACCAAGGGGTTCTACAACAGTGAACCAATTTCAAATCGCTAGTTGCATATTGATTGTTGGAACACAACCAAAACAAACCAAACCAAAAAACCCAAAAAAACACACAAACCCCCAAATCCAAAAAAAACACACAAAACAAAACAAAAGCGCAAATATGTATAGTTAGGTGCTGGCTTCAAGGTGTACTTCGGACCAAGGGGTTCTACAACAGTGAACCAATTTCAAATCGCTAGTTGCATATTGGTATTGTTGAAACTGGCATTATGACATCCGAAAATGACCCCAGAAGAGAGATACACATACGCATTATGGCTAAAACTGTACCTACTATGGACTCTAAAGGACTCTTCGATTGAACAGAATGTGTCGCCAACTACAAGATATTGATTCGACCGGTAGCCACAGCAAACTACTGATAAGAGCCCGGTGAAAATGGTTTTCAAGAACGAATCGACTGGTACACGAAAACGAGGCGCATAACGGCCAAGGTGGATCGATCAAGTGGAGAGTGACCTGCGGCTCCTCCGTTTCCGCAGCTGCGTGGCTGATGAAGTACAGCCTTGGACCGTGTATTTTGATATTTTGGCCTGACTGTAAGTAAGTAAGTCGAAAGAGTCGCTTAGTACGTGGCAGCTGCCTATTTTTCCGACTGCATCTGGATCTACAAATGCGCGTCACGAAGAACGTTTCGTGTCTTGAAAGTTCATCCAACCTTACTATAGCGACAACCTATGCTGAGCTATTTGTCCTTCCTTGTTTTACTTACTGTCTGTCATGACAAATGGACATGATTGACCAGCTAACTATCTCAATTTAATATAATGGTTAGGTTTCTCTTCTCATATTTTCAGGAACTACTAAAAGGTTATCAATTGATTTTTTTACACAAAACATATTTCGTTTTATTAAAAAAAACTTCAATAAACGTACAAAAATAGGCCTAGAAAAAAAAATGCATGACATAACATGTGTGATGTATGGCTTTCAGAAACGTGAGTTTTTTTTTGTTACTACCGATATGTATCATTTGCATCTCGCCAGAATGCCGCGGCTCGGGCATTTGTCTAATTGTAAGTAGCACTTTGGTGGTTGATGCGTTTCCATCTATCCGTGGAATCATACCAGCACATCATTGTAGTGGGTAATCACGTAATCGTGATAGTACATCATAATAGCCAGCGGTTGACCGAGAATGATCGACGCCCACACGACTATGTTTCCGCAGCGGGCTCCGTACTGCTTTTCCATGAATCGGGACACGTAAGAGAGCGGTATTTGAGCCATCATACCCATGAAGGCCCAAATTTTGAACGTCTTTAGCGGGACGCTAACCAGGTACTCGTGGAAGAAGGCACTTATGAAGAATACGAATACAGATGCGGACATCTTGGAGTAACCCATATCCACAACCGGGATATACAAATGTCGAACGCACCACCTGAGAATAATGGAATTGGTTCAAGATTAATCGACCATGTAGAGGATTTGGTTTCGATCATACTTATGAACGGGCATATTCCAAGTCCTCCAGAACGTATCGATATTGTTGGCGTTCCACCAGTCGCTGTAGAAGTTACGGTCGGAAAAGTGAAGGAGTTCTCCCATCAGATTCAGGAAGGAGTGGAAAGTCAGATAGAAGAAGCACAGCCACATCAAATGGTTGGGAATCTGTAAAAAAAACATACGTTTAGAACAATTTAATCGCAAGGGCTTCAAAATTTCGATTATACCGCCAATTTGAGCAAACGCTCGGAGGTTTTGGTCAGATCCATGTTGGAGAATGGAACCAACGAGTTCTTCACTGAAGGAATCATCCACTGTTGGAATAATCCCATGACGATGTGCACTCCGATGACGACCTCGAGAATTCGTTTGATCAGGAAGCGCTTCCGGATGCGGGAGGTACGTGGGAAGTTGAGCTCGTAACAAAGCGTCGGTGCCAGCAGGAAGTAGAACAGGTCCTTCAGATGTAAATTGTCCGGGTAGTGTACCAGCAGCGGTACTTTGTCTTTCTCGGCACCAGCTGCCACACCGTTTCCATTGCCGTGGTGTTCTCGTTCGTTTTCTAGTGATGGATCGGGAGGAATAGAAACAAACCGGTAAAGCAGTGTGCAATTTGTATTAATTATACTAAATTAGCAACGGGTGTTTGCGACTGGTTGAAAAAATCGTTAAGGCGAGCGTAGACTGCACTTATTCATACTTACGGAGTTGAGCAATGGAAATGCTCTGACGGCGACCGGAACGGTTTCGGCGTTGTTTGTATTGGGTGCGGCACCACAGGTTCACCTGAACGTAGCTCCACATTTTCAGGAACAGGATACAATAGATGAAGCAAACCGTCATGGCTCCAACTGAAAATTGAAACATTGTTGAATAACTCGTTTCAAGTGCAAGGTTGCTCGGTCATTTGCTTCGTTGTAATTAAGCAATTTCCTACGTGAGTGAGTTTAATCAGCACTTACCGAGACTGAATGCTTGCCCTTTGACGTGTATCACCACCATGGGAATTAGCACCAGCACGAGGATGTTGACCACGTGCACCACCATACCGGCACTTTCCAAGAGCACATCGGATGCCAAACCTTTCTCCACCATCATACATATTAAAATAGGAACAAACGTGTCTAGTAAACGAAAATCGTTTATTAATTTTGAGTTACCTTGAAAATGAAAATTGCATCAAAACTCACACAATACCAACAGCAATGACGGATATCCCTGACCCTCATTTCTCCCGGTGAGCACTACGAACCACTGAACCGGATCTACCCGGATACCGTATCTGACAAGATCGAAAACAAACGTAAGAACCCGCACATAATCTGGGGGAAGTAGGTTAGCTACGTACTTGATAAAATTTTCCAACACTAGCCGAAGGCCTCCCATCGTGAGCAGCAGAAAGCCCCAATTGACTAGACCGGTGAAATTGTCGAAGCCCGAACTCCACGAGAACAGCGAATCCCGCGGCCGGTGGCATCTGGAAGATGGGAGTTAAAAAGAAAGAACATGATAATGGGTTAGGTTCTAGGAAGGACACAAGTTTGTCTGATTCGGATATGTTCATTGTTGACCGGTGACAAGACCGGGGTCGAAAGGGTATGTGCACATCCAATTCTCGAATGAGGCCTTAGCGATTATTAAAACTAAAATGATGTTTTGGTTTCGTTTTAAAGCAGTTGGAGCTCGGAAATGTTGAGAGTATTGGCGCCTTATTGCGATTGGTTATCTTTACTGTGTCTACATATATTTGTATATGCTCAAAAGAGGAGTGCATTACAACTTTCAACTCCATGGCTTTCTATTAGCCGTTGGACATCATGAAATATTGTATACTGGTCGCCTTTGGTTTACGTGTTTTAACCCAATGGTACTTGGGTACTGAGGTTCGATCTTGTATATGGCCTTAATAGTTATTTTCCACTAAAATAAGAAATGTTTCACAGCAAACGGAATTGCATGGTGCCATTTAAAAACCAAAAAAAATATTTAGAATGTGTTATCAATTGCTGAACAATTAACTTAGGGAACATCCATTAATTATGTCACGCAAAAAGTTACTCTTTAGAAAAGAGTGAAGCCAAATCTACCTATCGGGGCTACTTATCGAGCAGCCCAACTAAATCATACATGTACGCAGAATGAGAACTAATCGAAATAAGTGTTGCATGTTCCTCTTGGCGTGACTCTTTATAGGGACTCTAGTCTGCACATTGTAGACGAAATACGCGTATCTGTCAAGATAAGCAATAAAGGTAGTTGGAGTTAAATGGAAATTACTAATCTTTCTTCTCATTTTTCTAGTTACAGGTATTCCACTAAAAAGCTCACACTCACCAGGATTATTATTAATTTCAAAGTTTGACTTAGAGTCGCCGCAAAGCGAGGGATTTTGATTAGTGCTAGGTATTTTTTTTCATTAGGGTGAATCTAACATTGAGAGACTCTCTTTGACTACTTTCTCTTTCATTCATATTCTAATCACCTTTACGTTTTTCATTTTACTATTTGTTGAGTAGCTAGCCAGCACTGTTCTGTTTCGATCTGTATTAAAAAATGCCTCGAAAGTTTTATAATGGCGCTGTAATGAATGCAAGAGAGCCCGGAGAGAATATCTCAATGTTAGATTCGCCTCAATGAAAAAAAAAACTCGAGATTGGCAGAGTGTGAAGTGAAAAAACAAAGAAAACCAGACCGTTTGCTGATCAGAAGCAAACGCATATGCGCGCGTGAAAGGCTGCCTCATAATTTCAGATACACGCACCACGTGGTGTACAGAGTTTTGTTATGGTGGTTGCATATCTAACGGGCGGTTTAGCCACTTTAATTTTTGCGCCTATTTTGTCGCGAGAGCATGGAATTAATTACAAAGCTACGTAAAACAAATTCATGTTTACGAATGAACAAGCTAGTGTCATTTTGGAGGCGGCCGTGGGTGAGATCAATCAGATTATAAATTTAAAAAAATAATCATATTTTCAAATAATACATTTCCAAAACTGGAAGTGTGTTGCAGTACCTTTAGCCAAATGATATCGGTGATGTTTACATGCGGGGCTTCTTGTGTGTGAAAGTAATCTCGGAATGAGCGTGACTCTCCAGATATTCTGAAATGGGTTGCTGGATCTGGAGTAGAGCTATCACTTCCTATCTCCCGGATTCAATCTGCTTTCAATGGCCAATTAAAGGATTGTTGCAAACAGATTTTTTCCATAACACCATTGACGGCCATAGATCCCAACAAACATCGGTGTTGAATTAGAGTTTGTTCAAAAAAAATTTGGAGAAGCTATTCAGCTATTCTAGAAGAAACAGCTGAATAGCTTCTCCAAATTTGCTTGAACAAGCTCTAATTCAACACCGATGTTTGTTGGGATGTTAGATTGTACACACACACACGCTGCTTTAAAACCCCATAAGTCCCCAGTTTACCATAGAGTGGGGTTATTCGATTTTGCAGATATGTTATTGAGGGGTGATTCATTTAGATTGGGATCGATGCGCTGATACTGCCTGAGCCAACATATTTATATATTTTCTCCTCAACCATCCAGCGCGTGCTGAAACTGAGCATAAACTTTTGCACAACATTTGAACAAATTGTGGAAACATATCTTTCGTCACTATTATTGTTTCGACGATATTTTGATTTGTTTTTCATTATGCGGGGTTTCCGTAAAAGCAAATTGGTTTAAATGTTAATCTTACTCTGCTGTGTAATGTTTCTGAGTGTAGTTTTGAGAATTCGGAGACCTGGTACTCATATCACCGACAAACCGACATGAAACTCAATCTTAACTTTTGATCAAGAATCAAAAACGACCGATTCAAATGTGCAGCGATGCCATCTGTCAAAACCTATAGAATGATTTTATCTAGATAAAATTCATTTGTCCAGGATAGCTCAGACATGAACCTTCTTATCAAGTTCCCAAGCGTGTTCGTGGCTTCAATAAACGTTCTCAGCGAACACGAAGATAGATGTCAGTAACATGATTTGAACAGAAATATTTAGACATTTTCTATTGTCATTCATGTCGGTTTGTTGATGCTCATATAGTGTGGTGCAACTATCGTGCGTTTGTTTACAAGTTTTACAAGCTTTTATGCTGTCTACCTTATTTATGACACAAATTCTTATACATTCATGGAAAGAATCATTCATCCAGTGCTAAATAATTCCTTTAGATTATTTACTCAGTTTCACTAAAAAATGAGGTTTCTCATTGGATGAATAAACCCCATTTTTTATGAAACTAAGTAACATTTATGAAAGGTCGGCGCTGGTTAAATAATTCTTTCTATGTTTGACAATATTTTCGCTGTAGTTCTCGTACACCCAGACTACACTATAAAAATCAGCGAGGTGTGACAAAATGTAATAGCCAGTGCACCGGACTGATCTTCTGGTCCATGGTTATACATGTTAGTCATGCAATTTGTTAATTCCATGCTTTTTACAGATTGAATCATAATCATCCTATTTTTGAAGTGGTGGTACATGAAATTTCTTCGTTTTGAAAGCCGACGCAAGTAATGATAATAATTCTCTATAGCCTGGGATAGACATACAACGTACAGCGTTGTACCAGCAGCTGGATAGTCCTGAAGAAAATGAATATATGTTTTTTGGCTCAGGAAGTACTAGCACACCGGTTCCAAGCTCGGTCCACAGAACGGAAGTATATCTTGAACGACAAATACTGATGAATGTTGGGTGCTCTTAGTCGCGACATCTTGCGGTTGAAGTCACATTTTACACGGAAAATAATTTAATTTGTTCCAAGCTTAGACAACATTTTTAGACCTGCTAGTATAAAGTAGCAAAGTACTTACATGAAGGTTTGTTCCTCGTTGAACGAATATGTAAATATAAATAAATAGATGTTTTTAATGATTTGATCTAAATTAGACTTCTCTGACTTTTCTATTGTGTGAATAAGAAATACGACGTGTATCATACCATATATTTTTATCACACCCCATCACCTCACACTTGGCATTTGGAGAGGTCTATATTCAGATTATAATACCCCTTTTGAATTAACAAACCCCTGTTTTATTCCACCACTTCGACAGCTGATTTCATGGTTGAAAATAATAAGCCATTTGATTTTACACGTATAGCCGCCACGTTTGTAATAGAGACAACTTGCGGTGTGAAATCAATCAAAACCATTTCCAGTCAGAATGGCATGAACGAAATTCTCAACATGCTCTTGACTAAGGAGCGTGGAAACTTGCGAAACTTTGCAGCGCTTCCTTCTGGCTAGTAGATGAGCAAGCTCAGGCGATATTTTGCGAGCCAGACGCGCAATCGCGAAAAAACACACGAGATAGAAAAAAAAACAAGAAAAAAATTTCGTAACGAGAGAGCAAAAAACACAACCGTGAGCGGCACAATCGAACTTGAATATCCCAATAAAATCATTTTGGTTCGAATCGTGTGATTTATACTGCCGTTGATAGTATTGCTTACAAAGAAGAGAGGCACGTTAATGCAGTACGAAGCAAATTTCATAAAAGGGGACGGGCTTCAGTTATAAAACCTGACACCGGCAACCCGTTTGTGAGGACCCGGAAAGGGAAAACCATATTTTCAACCTGTTTATATGCAAATGTGTGTGGGAGCAAACGTAGATCAGTTTTAAGTGAAAAATTGAACCACTCATACTTATAGCACTTAATTGAACAGAATATTCGTAAATTTTTCTGATCAAATGGTGTATAAATTAAGGCATTCTGTTCAGTCAAACAAGAGGTATTAGCGTTCAAAAACCTTTCCCTCTTGCGTAACGCTTTCATTTTTCAAAATTTTGAAATGACACCCGGTATAGAAAAGAGAAACGTAGTCCTATGTTGAAAAAATAGTATTCATACACCCCTCTATGGAACTTTGTATGAGAATTGACTGTCACTTAATCTTTCTACTGTCATTTAATAAACTTATTTTATTTTATTTGAAAATAGTGATAAATTGTCTATGTGATCGCTAAAAATAATTTTGTGCTCACAAAATAAACCCAATTTAACGGAATATTAAAACCGACATTTATTTATTGAATCAACAACCCAATTTCTGAAACCAACACATGCTTTTCAGCATTAGCCTTAGTTTTAAAATTGTAGCTCGGAAAAATTACGTTCCATAGAAAAACTGTTGAACAGCAGGTTGTAGTGAATAATGAATCTAATTGAAAAAAAAATTAAAACCGAGGAAACACTTTTTTTTGTGCAAACAATTTGATAACACTAAATTTTAAGTAACTCAAATCCTCTTTTATTCTCTTAATTTTTTGTGAATCAACTAGAAGATACTAGAAGAAATATCGGCATTGGCATGTCTTATCGTTTGTAAATGAAACCGTGAAGTTTTTTTTTTGCGAAGCGGGTATCTGGAACATGAAGTACCTTTACGCAAAATCTCAGAACTTAAGGACTTGAGTACCCGCATGACGGTTAGTCATGCAAAAGCCTACATAAATTTAAAAAAAAATCAGTTTGGTAGTCCCTTAGCCTTGCCTAGGTTATTTAAAACTATCGGAAAACTGCAATACCTCTTTTAATTTGTTCGAACCTTTCAGCGGAATCTCTTCATGAAAATCTTTGAAGTGAGTTAAGTTATTTCTTTTTAATTAAGTATAATTCAAAAATAAATTAATATAATCGCTTATTCTTTAAAAAACTTATTCTTATTCTTGCTTATTCTTTGAAGTAAATGTGTGTTTCGTCTACTATTTGCAATCCTTCCCAGTTCCTAGTAACAGAGGTGTCTGAGTACTAAGTTATCTTGGTGATTGGAAATATAAGTCTCACAGAAAACGTATGGAAACACTGTCAAATACACGCAAACGCAAACACAACTTATCTATTATGGGTAGGCCTTAAAAACAACTGTTTGGCAAAGGTAATGGTTTTGTTCAAAATGGGTTTGAAATTCAAATTTGACTCTAAATTTCTTGATCAGCAACTGGTGTATTGAACATGGGTGATTCGACATTTCATATGATCTACAAATGTTTCATATAACGTTTAAAGGGAATTCTGCCGACGAAAAGAAAGGTTGAAACAATAATGTAAAAGGGCAGACAAAAATGAAAGCTAAAACAAAGTATGGCAAAATATAAGATTAAAATGAAGATACATTAAAACTCTAGCAGCTTTTGCTATTTTGCGAATCGCGGTTAGGTACAGCAAGAGATTGAGATCTATTGGCATTAATTCACCGTTCCCTTCATTGCACACGAATTGCTTTCCCAACTGCTTATTGTAGTGACGTCATCTGTCTTATGTGTGTGATTTAGAACGGAAAAACAAAGAATAATGCGGGGGAAACCTGTGTTATTTCGAATTGATATAGCACATTAGCATCCAACCATGTTTCTTTTTTTGTGTTGGCTAAGAGATACGTGAATTATAAATGTATTAAGAATAATTCATTACAGAATTCGTACTTCTAGGGGCGTTGAAAACAGGCAGAATTGGTTGTAGTTTATTGGTTCGAGTGCTCACGATAGCAACCGTATATTCGTGTGCTCCGAACATTTTATTCCACCAGATTGTGAAAATGTATCCAAAAATTCAAAGGTGTAAGTAGTAATAGTATATTTTTGATAAGATTATCACAGAATAAAATGGAAAAATCACAAAATGAAGTGTTGTTGTTTTTTCATCCAGTAATCAAGAGCATACTGTGATGATCATATGGCAGCAAATATACCACTTATACCAGTTGATTTGACGTTTCTTCAACACTATAAAAATAGAATGAGTGAAAACAAATAAAATCGAGATTCTTTTTAAACAACAATTTTTTTCACTTTTCGTGTCATTGAATCGTTCTAAGTTGCCCTTCCGTTCCGTGGCTGTATGCCTGTTCCAGGCATAAGAGCAAAGTAACGAAAATTTTGCAATCCCCTTCATAAAACTCATGTGAACCTCAAATGGTTTGTGTGCAGTCGTTAATGCAAGGGGGAGCGAAAATTAAATTTCAAAATGATTATGACCTGAAACGATACTGTTAGTAGGTTGTAATTTGCAACAATTAATTTGATCGGAGCCGTCTTCAATTCGTTCAACCAACTCTCGAATGTCTTAAATCAGTACAACGTGTAAGATTTCGAATTTTCTACCCCAAACAATGACGAGGCGGAAAGGAAAATGACGACGCCGACGACGATTCTGAAGCATCTCCCACTCACTTACACAGTCAGCCGGTAGCGTTCACTGTCTGCCAGTCATAGTTGATTGGCTCATACAGCACCCACCCAGACGTATACAGTCCCATTCCTAAGCCATGACATGAATCAGCGAACGGAATAATGAGTATTGATATGTAGAACAACTGCTGATAAGATGCATAACTGCCGGTCTGGGGACAATGTACAATGTAAATAAATACGGACAGCTTCACACGTGATGTCTGCAGCGGTCAGCTGAGCACGTGTTCTTGGATCTTGGTTGGACGAATTCAACGCCTTTTTTGTGATTATTAGGCATGTGCATACTCACGGTTTGTCCGGTTGTGATTTCCGTTGGTTGAATTCCTTTTTGGTTATTTCTTCGGCTCGGGTTACGCTTTGCGTTCGCCGATACCGAATTTTGTTGTCATCAGTCTCGGGGGACATCCTTGCGAGACTTAGCTCGTTGTCGTGATGTAATTCTACTAGTTCTTTGTTGTGGCTTTGGTTTACGTTCCACCTGTGTGCGATGGTAGAAAAATGCAGTCAAGTAAGTAAACGTTTTAAACAAAATAAGAAACGGTTGGAAACACGGACCTGCTACTGTTGATTTCTGAATTTAAAAACAAAGCTAAGCATTAGAAGAAGCCTTCTGCGATAAGATAACGATCATATTGTTTTTGTCGATTTTAACCCGCCGTAAAACAAAAACAAAACCGAGCAATATCCAATGAGTTTGTTAATCTCATGCCAATAAACGATTCACGGTATCGAACGGATATTATCTTCGAGGAAAAATCTCAAGATTATAGAGCACGATAAACCGTCAGCATATCAAACGTGCTTTGTTTCACCGGGAGTTCGTGGTGGGACTAACGATTTGTTCAATCAACCTGATTGCCATCGTTTGTACACAGACAGGAAAGGAACAATTTCGAACTGTCCGAAATAAGATCATCAATTGTATCGCACAAACAACAAAGTAACAGTAAGTGTTTGGGACGATCAGTTCACTGCAAGTTCAGGGTCTTTTGTTTGCATTTCGATATAGGACATGGCCGGCGCGCTTTTGTATGTTTTAACTTATGTATCCAGTCGCTTTTTTTTTTTTTTTTATTTTGTGTGAATCAGATTCCCAAGCCTGCAATATAAATAGCAGTAAAATGCGAGCAGTAAACGAGCACGAGTGCACGTTATGTGGGTTATGAGTTCTCCGCTCAGTGTGACGCGCTCAATTGTGATTTATTATCAAGGCACTTTTTGGAACACGTTTCAGGCATTGCAATCTTGATGGGATTTACTAAGATCACTCACGGGAAATAATGTGTTTTTCAAAATGAGTAAAACAGGTAATGATATCATGAATATGTTGTGTCTTCGTGTTATGAATATACACCATGAACAGCCCAACAAACATCAATGCTGAATAACTGTTTGTTCAAACAAATTTGGAGAAGTTATTCAGCTTTTTCTTCTAGAATGCTGAATAATTTCTCCAAATTTATTTGAACAAGCGGTTATTCGACACTGACGTTTGATGGGAATACTCTTGATATCATGAACATTTTTTCCGCCGCAATGAAATCAGGAATCATCGGGTTAAAACCATGAACTGAATTCCTGATACTGAAAACTGTATTCATGAATCTGGAAAATCTACTCTATCGACTCGAAATGTAAACAAAATAATAAATCCACCGTAAGGATTCGAACCTAGTGTTGATGTGAACAGCTGTGATAGTACTTGGTGGATGTGCTTACTACGCTATTGTTGTTCTTGAACATATTGTTGATAAAAGAAGCTGATTACACAACTTAAGATTAGAGGAAAATTAACGCTTTCGAAGTTCATGACTCGCATCTATCTTTTAAATCATGAAACTTTGAATAAGAGTCATGAATTCATAAAATAAGATAAGAGTTCGTTTCATGATTTTTTATTCATGAAAACAGAAACGGATTTGTTTCCGTGCTAAAAAAGGAAAAGTGGTTGGGAAGTTTTTTTTATTGAGTTGAAATACCATCTCATTAAAATTTACCCGGACTGGTTAAAAAAAACCACAACATTTTTTATGCATTTTCATACAAATCTTTATTATCGCCTTCGAAATAGGCTCCTTTTGAGTCAATACAAGCATGTTAACGGCTAATTAAATTTTCCATAAACTTATTAAACCCCTTGGCCGGGATAGCCTTTAATTCCTTCAATTAATTTCTTTTCATGTCCTCAATATCAAGACGCGTTCCACGAAGTGGATATTTAAGTATCGAAAACAAAAAAAAAGTCACAAGGTGCCAAATCTGGCGAATACGGTGGTTGTTTTTATTATTTTTACTAGAATCTTTTTTTTTTTAATTGTTGGACATTTCTTCTAGAGTCTCAACGTTTGAAATTCTATGTAATTCAATAGTACTGAACCAGGGTGGCAGCTTCAAAATCGTTTACAGAACTTTGTTCTGAATCCTTTGAAGTGCTTTTTTCCTAGTAGCACAACAACTAGACCATATTGGCACTGCAGAAAGCATGGCCGGTCTAAAAATTTGTTTGAATATTAGAAGTTTGTTCTTCAAACAAAGTTTGGATTTTCTGTTTATAAGAGGATATAAACATTTTATATATTTTACTAGAATCTTTGTTTTTGTTTTAATTCGCTGTGGTTTTTTTCATGTTATAAATCGCCACACATACTGCTCCCAAAAATAAACTAACCATCGCATCTCGCTCAAACTTGGGATGAATGTCAATGATAAAGATGCCAACTTAAGAAAAAAAAATAAAAAAAATGCCGATTCGATTTACGCGTCTAGTGAGTTCGTTTTTGATCCGGGTCGTTTTTGATCAGATGGTAAGACCCTCATAAATCTAAAGCTGTTAGTTCAGTCTAAAAGATTATATTGAGTCAAACCACGGCACAAAGGCTGGTATTATTTTTTTTGGAATTACACGACATCAATAAACAAATATTTTAATTTTGGAGATGTCAGCCTGCACCGCAATAACGGCGATTTGAGTGGTCAATAGTGCTGATCTCAGATTATTTTGATTCCCAAGCAGTCAGCGGTTAAAGCGAATATCTACGTTTGGCTTACAGGTCTTTTTGACGTGGCTCAGTAATGACAAACAGTGGATACCGAAGCGTTGCGCTTTTGGAAAGCAGAATGAACAGAAGCGTCGCGCAAAGCGTACTAAACACTTCTGCTAACGCGTTGCGATCGCCCTTCTGATCGAGCTACTGATGTAAACATCATTTGCATTTGTTTTGTCTCCAGCTAAGATCCAGCTAAGAACACTTTCTTTTGTGTATAGCTTTTTATTGCATGGGTCAAAATCAATGAAATTTTGGTTAAATCTAGATTAGAGTGTTTTCAAGTTTTGTTTACAATTTAGTCACAATCTATCAAGTGGTTATCGACATGGCTTCCAAGCAAGAAGTGCTTCAATAAAAGCTTATGGACGCGGTTGTGGAAAATGAGGCCAGTCCCACAGGTAGACGGCGAAACAGTTGGGAATCCAGAAATTGTCCACAGCCTGCGCGGTAAAATCGTTCAAGGAGACTTAGACGACTCAGTGCACAGTGGTCAACAAGTCGATTTAGACACTCTCAACTGATAGCTCTGTTGGCAAGCCCACTGGGCAGTTGCCGCCGGCTACCAAGTGAGTCCCGGTGACGCCCTTTTAATTCACGGTTGATAGTTCGTAGAGAAACGTCAGTTTGAAAGATCGGTAAACGGAAAGAAGGATCGATGATTAAACAATAGGCAGTTGAAATAAATGAGAGTTAGAAGAACAAAACAGAGGAGAAAGTAGTTAATAAAGTGCTAAAAAGTTAATTTATATTACTGATTGAAGTGAATGAGTTGAGAAATAAGGTAGTAATTTAGCAGAGTAAAACAAAATTTTGAAATTTATATTTTTTACCTTTATTAAACAGAGTTCGCGACCGGGAGAATTCTTGGAGAATTATTCAAAATTAAAAAAATTGCGAAGAATACCAAATGTAAGTCTCATACCTACTTACTTACCCAAAATGAATTAAAAAACCAACAATAAATTTCAGCTTAAAGCTGCGTTACAACATTGTACGTTGCTAAAAAGAGGTTTTCCGAACATTGATATTCGACCGAAATTCGGAAATTCGCCCGTCAACAAGCTCCTTAAATAGTGGAGCTCGAGCGATGGCATCTTTGGCAAAGTTGCTAGATATGACAAGCTTCATATTTTGACGGCATGAATTTTGTGATCAATCCCCCTAAAAGTGAGATAAAAATTCAACTTTTTTAGAATCTTGATGCCTTCAGCAAAATTGTAGAAAAAGCTAATACAAACAACTTTGCTGAAGCCACAACAATTTTATATTTCACCCAATTGGAGATAGGAAGCGTTTTATAAGAACTAACCTCCAAAAACACATTTTCCACTGAAACATATTGTTTTTAATTTTAAGGATAATATAATTTTTTTTTAGTTCCTTGATTATCGAGATTTTCAGCCCTGGGCTGATTCATCTCCCGTCGTAGTCACTCAAATACCTTTTGGGTATTTTCGTAACTTGTCCGGGGGTGAGATTCGAACTCGTGACTTTGGCGTGACAGGTATGGATGTTAACCACTACGCCGGGGTCGACCCCGGATAATATAATATAACCAATTAAAAATTTCCCAAAAACCTTATAAAACATTAATACTCATCAAAATGCCAGCAGCGAATAAACTTCATGCGTACTATTACCGGAACATGGTGGGGAGCCCACCCGGAAGATCTGATAAAGCTGTATCGTACAACGATTCTGTCGGTTCTCGAGTACGGTAGCTTCTGTTTTCTTCAATCCGCGAAAACTCATATTCTGAAGCTGCAGCGAATCCAGTACCGTTGTCTTCGTATCGCGTTAGGCTGCATGAAGTCAACTCATACTATGAGTTTGGAGGTATTATTCTTCCTTTATCAGATCGTTTTGTGGAGCTATCGTTCCGGTTCCTCATCCGCTGTGAGGTGCTAAATCCATTGGTAATTGAAAATTTTGAAAAGCTAAGCGAACGAAATCCTCAAACTATGTTCATGACCCTGTACCATTGGTACACGACTCTGGAGGTGAGCCCTTCTTCGAATGTTTCTAATCGTGATTACTCCCAAGACTTCTCTAGTTCTACTGTAGTTTTTGATCTGACCATAAAGCAAGAAGCTCGTGGAATACCAGATCCATTCCGTTCGGAGTACATTCCATCAATTTTTGCAAGCAAGTTTGGCCATATCAGAAGTGACAGCTAGTTTTACACCGACGGGTCAAAAACAAATGATTCCACTGGATTTGGTGTTTTTAACGAAACTCATAGCGCCTCCTCCAAACTTCAAATCCTTGCTCCGTATACGTCGCAGAATTGTCGGCTATACACTATGCATTAGAGCGAATCGCCTCTCTTCCCTGTGATCATTTTTTTTATTTTTACGGACAGTCTCAGCTCACTTCAGGCTATTCGTTCAATGAGGCCGGCAAGGCACTCACCGTATTTCGTTAGCGAAATATGATCTCTTTTGAGTGCCCTATCAAACAATTCCTACACCATCACCTTGGTTTGGGTCTGTTCTCATTGCTCCATTCCGGGTAATGAGAAAGCGGACTCACTTGCCAAGGTGGGCGCTATGGCAGGCGATATTTATGATCGACAAATCGCCTTCAACGAATTTTTTGCTATTTTCCGTCAACAGGCCTTGATTAGCTGGCAACAAAAATGGGATGCAGGGGATTTGGGCAGACGGTTACATTCCATTCTCCCACAGGTATGGAAAAAAATGTGGTTCAGAGGGTTGGATATTAGCCGTGATTTAATCAAGGTAGTGTGTCGTCTAATGTCCAATCACTACTCGTTAGGCTCTCGTTTCTATCGAATAGGTCTCTCAGACACCAATCAATGCGACTGTGGTGCAGGTTATCAGGACATCAACCACGTTGTCTGGCATTGCCTGGATTACGAAATTGC
The DNA here is from genome assembly GCA_024533555.2 of Aedes koreicus. Lineage (NCBI taxonomy): Eukaryota > Metazoa > Arthropoda > Insecta > Diptera > Culicidae > Aedes > Aedes koreicus. The sequence goes on along the minus strand of JAHHFK020005042.1, from coordinate 53,630 downwards.
CAGATCTGATCTTTGCGCATCCCTACGGGCCCGAGGGAAACCAGAGAAGGGAGATATCATAGACGTGCTGGGTAAGCTGGACTTGGACTATATGGGGCTAATTTACAAGTTCTTGAAACAAATAGATGTATTCGTTTGATCCTCTCTTAGCTGTCGCTTTAACATGTCCACCTCATCCCATCCCCCGTAATACCGCTTCTATTGTATCGTTACAGCTTAACGCAATGCAACATCTGCGCCAGACCTACAGCAACAATATAGCATCGCCAATCTGCTGTTGAAAGCCAACGTTAAGATTCCTACTTCCGCATTCCTTACCGAATCATTGTAATCCCTAACCTCGACCAAGCCGCGAGTTTTTCGGCTTTCCAAAACTAATCTAGTAAGTAAGTTATTATCGTTGTAAAAATGAAAAATAACTCGGCTCCGTTCTGCCTATGGCACTTGAGCCTTATAAATAAACAATTAAGTTAAAAAAAAAAGAAATTGTTTGCAATCTTGCATGCATTATACAACAATGTTCGCAATCATTCAAAATACTAGATTCAGGCATTATCTGGCATCAGGCATTATCTGACACAGTTTGAAAAAAACATGTAATTTAATTTTGAATGCACATAAAGCGAACGCTAGATTTAGCAGAAATTAATGGGATATTTCATGTAAATTTAAGCCAGATAATGCCCGAATCTAGTCTTTTGAATGATTGCGAACATTGTTGTATAATGCATGCAAGATTGCAAAAAATTTCGTTGTTGGTACTTCCTTTGACTTGAAATTAAACGAGGGGAAATTTTACGAGCCAGTTAAAATTCATTATTTTTTTTTTCTGTGTAGAAGGAGATGTTCGCGCATCACCATGAGGGCACCAAGAGTGCCGCTATATCCAAGCCTTTCGCTCAATTTTCAATACTTTCATTCAATATTCAACCTGCTGTACACTGACGGAACTATCAACACTTTTTCATATCTTTCATTCTAGCAAACATTACTGTCCACTCTTGGTGCCTCATGGTGATGAACGAACATCTCCTTCTATATCATAATCGTTACTCCACGTGCGAAGAATACTGACATAACAATTATAGTATGTGCCTATTTATATTAGACAGAAGTTTACGTTTGTCAGTTGAGTCCTAACGAAAAATCTTTGTCGGCCCCCATGTAACGAATGTCCAGCATGTAGAAAACTTCTTAAGGGACGGGTCAAAGCAAAATTATAAAAACATTTTAATTTCTATCAACCATATGTGTTTGATATGTTCAAATTAGATGATACCATTATTACTATACACCAACGTGGTCCTACGTAAACCTTGCGGTCATATCCATGATAAAACCCACCATTTTTTTTAAATCAATCACTTATTTCTTTTATTTTCGAACAAAAGAAAAAAAAAAATCTGTGCAACAAATGATTTGAGCTGATTAAGAGGTAGATAAGCGATTTTTTAAGCTTCAAAAGCTTATATTGGATTGAACAAGCTGTTGTACAGCCTGCAATGTTTGTTGGGTGGTTTATATTTAACCTAAACAAATCTGAACCGTAAATTACAGCAGATCTTAAATTTACAGCACGTTTTTATAAAGCACGAGTAAATCTACATCTAACGTTTTCCAGGGTTGTAAATTTGTAATCGCTAGTAAATTTCCATTAAATAGGACGCAGGTAAAGGTTTTGACCCCAAGCGTCAGATTTTTATAGGTTTCTTCCGAACTGTGTACATGCCTCTAGCAAAATGCACGTTAGTTGTTATCTTAACAATTTTCTACTGGATGGCCAAAGTAGAAATCCATGGCAGATCCCTATGAAATTTCATGTAATTTTAATTTATTTATATTTATTTAACAAAACAATGAAACAGAACATTTTTATTTCTGCAAGTAATAAACTGCAAAATCGTTCATGCAACTTTGCACTTATTTGAAAGGATATTCTTGAATATAGAGCAATGTTTAGCATGTTGTTGATTGCTATACACGCAGAAAGAAACAGAAATATACACAGAAAGAAACATTTAATGTTCTGCTTTATCTAATGCACAATGCTAGATTTGGCATAAATTAATTGGATATTTCATGTAACTTTAAGCTATGTAGATATCGCTGGAATCTGGTCTGTTGTATGGGAGATTGCAAAAAATGTTGTATGCTGTATGAAAGATTGCAAACAATCACGTTGTTTACGCTTGCTTTGGCTTGAAATTAAACGAGGGGAAATTTTCCGCGTCTGTTAAAATTCATTTTTTTTTCTGTGTAGCTTAATTTTGTTGTTCAATATTAAGAACTGGGAATTACAAATGAACATTCGGTGATTACCACCAGAAAACTTCCATTTCATGACTCAACAAGAACTAGTACGCCGCAAAGAAGAAACCTGAATGACGAGGAAATGAAATTTTCCCTCAAACCATACCAATTGCATGAACTTGACCGTTGACCCATGGTCAGCCATATCATCAATCATCAAAGCGATCAACCTTCCATCCCGAGCGCTACTAGTTGTGCGATTCTTCTTTTGTTTACATCTCATTCCATGCCGCAACCTGCCCGTAATTGAATTACGATGTATTCAGTGACGTAATTTTGTTTTTCTCCACTTTATTTCGCGATTTTCGACCGCAAATTGCAGGAGAAGCATCAAATAAAGCAATCTAAATGTTACTACGCATGCTGTAGTTATAGATACTCACCTTGACGGGGGTTGTGTAGTACGTGTAAAAAAGAATACACTCTAATCAGGAGATAATTAAATCTCTTGACCTCTTTTCAAGGCACACCGGCACCGGTCGATTCCGCAGGAAAAAGTCACTGACGGACTAAAACCGGTTTCCCCTGGGTTGAGCGGGGGACGGATGGTCAATAACAACAACAACCGCTGTACTCTGCACCGGTCTTATTCAAAACATTAATTGAACTTCATTGCAGTATAGTCTTCTTTGGATCACGGTTTCTATGCACAATGAGTCGAATGCTTTAGGACAATATTACTCCTTTTACTATTGTTATACACTAACACAATCAGAACAAACACGCATCCTCAACAGGCCTGGAATTATATAACACACAAAAGAGCTTGATGTGCTCGCATCATATTTATTCGACTTCACTTGTAACCACGGTGACTGCACCGATCGAACTAAGCACACTCTGGGGCAGCTTCAATTTTCCCCGACTAGAATCAACACCGGTATCGAATCGAAGCACACTGCTTCTTATCAGCACATCACTATCAAGGCATTTATTGCTGCCTGCTCAGTTAAAGCCTATTATCAGTGAAACACACAACATGGACGCGATCGGAAGAACGTTGCACGAAATATTTAAGCATGCACGTACACACTTGATGTCATGGTGACTGGAGCTGTACTGAGCGTTGAGCGTGTTGAGTAAAAGGAAATATTCACAACTGACTGCACTATGTGAGATGAGGGTGAAGCGGATGACAAAACTAAGCGTCAATACATTATGAATGCCCGTATTGAACTGTTATGGAAGGTACCTGGAGGGTTCTGAGAACGAGGGTTGATAGAACGACCGGTTTGTTTGGGTGGAGTGCCCGATGTACTACTAAGAAACAAAATGAGTGAAGTGAGCAGCAGAATGCGGATTCTCACGCTCTTGAATTGGTAGTACCTACACAACTGTACCACTAGTGAACAAAACGGCATGATCAGTAATACTAACCCATAGTTATTTATAAACATCAATTGATAGCCGTGAAACTTCAATTGAAGATCGTCTTCAGCCTGGAAGGAATTAAGGCATTGTCCAGTTTTTTATTTGCCAATGAAATTGAATTGCGTATTTTGCAGAAGCGAAACACCCGGCGTCATCTCAATGCACCAGACGAAAGGGCTATTCACATTAGGCCGGGCCGAGCCCCGGTCGGGACACGACCGAGTTATGCTACGAATTGATTGTTTGAGTGCAGTATGCGACCGTTCACATTAAAGCACCGGGCCGTGTTCGTGGTCTCACCGGTGTTTGACCGGGCTGGTAAAAAATATTTCTTGGCAACGATATTTTTGACAGCTCGGTCTCAGCACGGCTGGAAGCATGCGCTTTAATTTATATGTAGTTGTGAGCGATCTGCACAACAAGCGCAAATCATGTGTTTTGTGAGAATGTAGAAAACTTATTTGGTGTTCCAAGCTAATTTGATTTGCGTTTTAAATTTGTCTTTACAAAAATGATCCGAATGTTTAGCGCAAATTGTCATTGCCGGGAACACAATTTTAAGGTGAATTGCTGCTCCGTGTATTTTTTTCCTATCTTTTATCTCCTTCTCTCGCAAATTTTCCTCGCTATTTCAAATTGATAAATCTCGATAGTTAGTGAATGAACATCAAATAGATCTATATCAGATTTCTTACAACAAGTAAGCATACAAACTGATGTGATTAAATATCCAATATCTAGTACAGATTCTGAGTTATATCAATTCTAAATTTTGAGGTAATGGTTGCCGTCGAAAATGCTTCAGCGTAAGCCCTTAAAGTAAATGTTTCAAAGATTCTACCAATTTCACCCATGTTTTAAAAAGACTTGAGCAAGGCCTTCGATATGAAAGGCTAGTTATTTATTTTTGTTTAACTTTATCTAGGGTAAATGGCCCAAGTGTGTAGGAACGGACTTATTTTATAAATTTAAAATCAAATAAACTTTACTCTAAGAATATCAACAATCAACATTTGCTCTCAATTTTCCGAGGAAAATGTTCATTTGGCAATTGAATTTACTTTTGAGATTGAAAAGCTCCTCCATAAATAGGAATAGGTGTTCTTATAGTTGCGGCGGTATTTCATAATTCTTGTTCCTATAGTACGGCTGTTTAATGTAAATAACCATCTTTTCTGCCAGTGGCAATTAGCAAACACCTTTCAAAAAGAAACATTGTAACTGATAGACGGCAGCACAAGGGTTTACGATGCGAAAGCGCTCTCAAAGACAACACAATGTTTAGGAAATATTTCTACTTTAACTAAATTAACGGTTTAAATGCATTATGTCATGACTTAAATTGATAAGTTAACGATTATAAATGCATGATGAGTAACCTATCAACTTTATTTCTTAAGATAACTTTCTAAGTGTGTTTATATTGTTGTTGCATTAGTAGTTCAGAACATTTTAAACAGGTTTTCTATACCAGGGTTTCAGTCATCCGTTCAGTTTTCCGAAAGTAAAATTGACAGCGCCCATTAGTTTGCGTGGGAACCTTACAAATTCCAATTTTATTTTTCGTTCTTTTCAGGTGGATACTGCTGCAGAAATTTCTTTTCGATTCTTTACTTTTCCGTTTCAGTGAACGGAATTTAACATGGGATTGAGATAGAAAAAGAAATTTCTTTCGAACACGATACCGACCTTATGAAGTGCGGACTATTCGTGATTTAAAAAAATGATTGCCACCAGTCCACGATGTAACGTAAATGTATCGCATCCAGACTCGATCTATTATTTACAATATTCGTCAATAATTTTGCGGTCGACAAACATTTCAAAAATTTATTTTCAAGCTTTCAACTATCAAAAATGGATTTTTGATACATAAAATTTTGGCTGGTTAAAACCAAAATATGGTAACTGCCCCTAAATTAATCTCATTGTTCCTATATTCATCCTACGATGAATCAAACAATTGAGCAGTTGAAGGATCGGTTTCGTTTTCTAATAATGTTTGCTCACGTTAAATAACTACAACAAACATTACTAACTATTCCTGTCACGTGTATATCGTTTTATTTCAAGTAGAATGAATTGCAAAGTGATGAGATTAATATAGGTACATCTTCCCTATGTGCGAGTAAACGCTGCAACAACAAAAACAAAAACAACTGAGATCCGTTGATGTTTGCGTGAAATCTACATCATAGAATCCCGGAACAATCCCGGTACAGTGTGAAGTAAACAAAACATACCGGCCGTGAAATAAAAGCTTTTCGATTCCGGCCCGGGCACGGCCCGGCCTAATGTGAATAGCCCTTTCTAGGAGGCTGCCCTGAGGAACTCCTGCAGGGATTTTTTTTTCTCTGTTCGGGACATAAACCACTGCAACCAGTAATTTGATCTATTGTAGTATATCCCGTATCCTTTGTTTAGTGCATGTCGAGTTACTTCATCACTATTGAGAAATGATGAAGTATTCGGTGTTGTTACAGTTGTCATTGTTTGTTTTGTTGGCAATGAATCGAGTTTTATTGAAAGTTTCCGCTATTTAAACCCTTTGTGAGCGACAGTACTCTTCAAAGGCGCGCCCCTTTATCCGTCAAAACCGGATTCATTGCAAACAAAACAAACAATGACTCCGATACTGACCATGCATCAGAACCCTAGTCATAACCAATTCAAACTATAGAACATCAAATAGAAAAATGAGAATTCACATAAATGAATACTAACTCCTGCAGGGATGGAGAAGGTGTCTGAGAGACAGTTATTTACCGATACCCTAAACGACCTTTGCTGAAGGTAGTTACGGGTGATTTTCATGAGATGGTGAGAAAAGTTGAAGTTACAAAGCTTGTACACAAGTCCGTCGTGCTAGACATTGTCAAACGCCTTTTCGACGTCTAACAATGCCATGGCCGTGGACTTGAATACAGCTTTGTTGCTTCGGATGTGGTTCATCACCCGCACTAGCTGATGTGTGGTGGAATGGCCTTTCCGAAACCCAAACTGCTCCGGAAGAAGGATGTTGTGTTCTTCGACAAACGCAAGCAGACGGTTGAGAATTAGTTTCTCGAACAATTTGCTCAGCGCTGAGAGGAGGCTGATTCGTCTATAACTTGTGGGTGAAGTTGGATCTTTGCCGGGTTTGTGGATTGGGATGATTTTTGCCATCTTCCAGATGCTTGGAAAATAGTGCAACTCCAAGCATCTGTTGAAGGTGGCATCACTCAGTAGAGAGTAGACTTTGATGTTAAGTTGAATACTTTTAAGTATTAAGTTGAATACTCCATCAAACCCGGGAGCCTTCATGTTTTTGGAGAACTTCAGCGCTGAGCTAATTTGTTCTATGGTGATTCTATCCTCCAGAGGAACGATACAAGGGGAGGCATCCAGATTTTGGACGTATTGTTCAATCTGTCCTTCGAGCAGACTTTGGATAGTCGAGCCAAGCAAATGCGACGAAGCGATGTGATTGCCAATCGCATTTGCTTTCTCCTGAGGGGTAGTTAAGATGTTGTTGGCGACCTTGAGAGGAGGAACAGGTTTGGGATGAGTTTTCAGGACCTAAGCAACCTTCCAGAATGGTCTGGAGCGGTCGTCCAGATTTTGGACCATGCGCCCGAAATTTTCCACTTCTTGTTTTTTGTCCAGATCCCCAGTTCTCTGAAACTGGCGTCTACGAATGTTTCTTAAGCGGATCAAAATTTGGGTGTGGGAATCAATTGCGACAAACTTACCCCTCACAGGAACTCGTCGCACGCACGCCTCATCAGCCACATCTATGGCTCGTTGCAGTCCCTCCAGGGCTCGGTCAATGTCCTCAACGGTGTCGAGGGGCGGATTCTCGTCGATGTTGTTGTCTACCGTTCGTCCGAACATCGCCCAGTTGACTTGGTGGTAGTCCTTTCGTAGGCAGGTCCCCGCCTATGACGAACTGGGAAGTGTTTTTCTTCCTTCCCGGTTAGTTACTAGTCGATGCTTGCTTGCGGATATGCTTAAAGTCCTCACGCTTTGGACACTGGCGGTTGGAACCTTGGTGAGCGCCACCACAGTTGGCGCATTTGTATTCCACTGTTTCGGATCCACTCGATGGGCAGTCGGATGTGGCATGGTCTTCGGCGCAAATACTGCACCGGGGCTTGATGTTGCAGTTGCGGGTACCATGTCCGAAGTTGAGGCACCGCTGGCACTGAGTGACGTCTCGACGGCCGCCTCGGTATGGTTCCCACCGGCATATGACAGATCCGATGATGCGAATGGCTAGCAGCTCGCTGAGGGTCACTGTTTCCTTTTTGAAGTGAACCAGGAAAAGGCAGTCCGGGTGCCTCTTTTCGTTCCTCCTCTTGATCCGATAGACTGCGAGTGGAGCTAGCTTGTACCGATCCTTCAGCTCGTTCTCGATCGACTTGGGATCGAAGTTCGGTAGGCCCCTGATGACTGCCTTGAAGGGTTTCTCACCAGGGATGTTATGGGTGAAGAATTCCGCCTTGGAATCCTTGAGGAACGCCTTCGCTAGGTCAAATTCCGCTTGGGTGTGCCGAATGACCTTGGTGCCGATGCCGGTGAGTTTGTACTCCGCCTTGACACCCAACGACGTGAAGTCGCTGAATAATTTGCCCAGAGGCACCGATTTCACCACCAGTGGTGGCAGTTTTAATTTTCTCGCACCTGTCTCGGTGGCCTTGGGGTCCTCTGCTGCGGAACTGAAATCTCCGATTTCGCTTGTGTTTGTTGCTGTACGTTGGCTTGCTTCACTGGCCACGTCCAATTGGCGCTTCCTCTTCTTCTTGCGGTTGCCCTCGGATGAGGCTTGGTCCTGCTTAGCAGGGCTATGATGGCCCTTTCCTCGCTTTCTTGACATCGTCCGAAGACGTCTTCTTTACTTTCACTGTTTTTTTTTCGAACAAAAACGCGCAACGATACTCTTAATAAGAGACGCAGGCATTGGATGACATATTACGCAAAATCATCATCAGAAGTTAGATATTTAATGGTTATTATTTTTTTACATACTTAACTGTTGCACCACCCACAAACGACGTCCCACAAACGACGTTTAACTATTGAACACAATATGTGTTACAATGCATAGAATGTTTCAGAAACATAGGCGATTTTTAATTTGATCTTGTCAGCGGTTTGCAATTGTGCGTTTTCATTGCACAGATAGGCGTTGATAATAGCAGTTCTTACTGTGTTCGGACAGAATAAAGTTTATTTGGTTTGATTGATCGACGTGGATAAATTAGATGAGAAACTTTAACATCTCATTTCACTTTTTCCTACCTTTCCATTACTCTAAAAGTGAAGAGAAAAGTGATAAGGATACTCCGCTAAAGCGGTGAATCAATTGAAAAATGATATTAAAGTTTATTATTACCTACGGTTAGATGTAAATTAACCACAAGGAAAAGGTTAATAACTTTATGAAAGAATCACAATCACTTCTCATGATTTGCTTATGTGTCCCCAAATAAAAAAAATACATAAGTCATACAATAAATCTAAACGGTGCATTACCATAAAAAATAAGGTATTCATAGGATGAATTGTAAATTTGACAGTTCCCTTTGTTCAATTGCAAGCCAAAACAAGCGAAACAACGAAATTGTTTGCAATCTATCACACAACATACCTGATTAAGACAATATCTGTCTTGAATTATCATGAAATGTCCCATGAATTTATGCCAAATCTAGCATTGCATAATGTGCATTAAATATCGCAGAAAACAACATGTTCTTTTTAAAATGTGTTGGTAGCATAGAATGTTTCGTTGATAAACATTTACAATAGAATAGGGGGTTTTAAATTTTTTAAACTTTTATAAATTCAACTTTTCCACGTGCTAATTTTCTGCAAAACAGTATAATTTATTGTTTTTCTGTTGTTGATATTTCATTGAAATTGTCTTGAATTGCATCCAAGCTTTGAAACAAGATCGATAAAGTAGAATAAGCAATAAATAAACCACCCATCCCTGGGGTAGAGTTTCTACCTAAGCAGTTCGAATGAAACATGTAATTTTCTGCGTTACCTAATGCACATAAACGGAATGCTAGATTTGGCATAAGTTCATGGGATACTTCACCTAACCATGATAGCCAGATAACGCCTGAATCTAGTCTGTGGTATGAAAGATTTCAAACTTTTTTGTTGTTTATGCATGCTTTGGCTTACAAGTGAACGATGGGAAACTTTATGCGTCTGTTAATATTCATCATTTTTTTCTGTGTAGGTTTTTTCGCAGGATTGGCTTATGTTTTTTTTCAAGTTTTATACAGAGCTAATTCGATCCGAGACTTTTTGAATGTATCTTTTAAGTAACTTACGCACATACCTCTGCTCCACACATCAACTATTTAATAATGTGACGCTTAAGCGCTTAAGTATGCAGAAAACATAATGGATTTTAATAGACGTGTAAAATTTCCATCTTTTTTATTTGCAAGCCAAAGCAAGTGTTAATCACATCGTTTGCAATCTTCCATACAGCATACCTGATTCGAGCGATATCTGGTTAAATTTACATGAAAGATCCCATTAATTTATGCGAAATCTAGCATTCCGTTGGATAACCCAGAAAAATGCATGTGTCTTTCAAACTGTGTATAGTGTTTATATCGGTAAGTAATTTCCTTTTTTTTTTAGACGGTATGGAAAATCTACAAACAGACTCCTGAAGAACTCAGGGTGTTTCATACTTTATCAATAACTTATTCGTTTACAGGAGCTGTTTGTAAAGGAAATACCCATTTCCTTTGTCTAAATTAACAGTACAGCAATTGTTGATACTAGTTACAAAAGGCCAGTTAAATAGTTTGATAAATTGATAACATTAACTAAGTTGAATCTTTTTGTATCAGAAACGGATTACTAATGATATTGTTAAGAAACATAATTGAATGGACAAAGCAGGAAATCAGTACCACGTCACCGTTAATGAAATTTCGTACCATACATTATTGTGAGGGACACGGATTGAAAGAGCGATGTACCTTAATTACAATTTGTTTTATATGTTATTAAAGTTATCTAAAAATAAGCAAAATTGAATTAAAGTACTTAAAGTTGTTGTTTGTACTAAACGTAGTTAATTTTTCAATGAAATTTAATGTGAATCCCTCGTTTTTCTTGTTGTTAACCCAAGTAGCAATTCAAATACAAATTAGTTTTATTCATGTTTTATGGTAGTTTTATCAAAGCATTATGGAGTTCATCGGGTTTTATCAGGGCATTTTCCAAGTTAAGGTGGTTTTAATTCATTATCAGTTATTAAGAGTGATTAAAGAACACTTCAAGAAACCTCCATAAAACTACATCATTTATAAGTGTAATTCACCTTATCAGTAATTTTATAAGATACTTGATCCCCCTCTAAAGACATCATTTCGCAACTTGCATAAAACCTGATAAAAGTTTTGTAAAAGTTTTATGACATTCTTCTTTAAGATGAATGTATCTTGGAAATGCTGCCATAAAACTCTCTTAGAACCATTTGATTTTAAGTAAGAGCACATATTCTTGAGAAGCATGTCCTGCATGTCATTACAAGTATGTACCGATAAAACTATCAAGTTTTAAGCGAATCTTGGGAAATAGTCTTGAGAACCTCCTGTAGTATGGGCCTTTTTGAACTTATGAGGGTTTTATGGCTGTTTTATCGATGTTATGTACAATATCAAGTTTTATGCGTGGTTTTATCAAATGAGTCTTGAGAACTTCTTCAAGTGTACCTTAAAATTGAATTTGTTACTTGGGAACTGTGATATTGGTGATAAATAATTAAATTACAATAGAATATATCATTCACATTAAAACTATTTTTATGAAATCCAACATGGATTGAATTGTTTGTTTTTTTTACTCGGGTAACCGTATAATTTCAATAGTACAACCTTATGTATTTTATTTGTAAGTGGTATAGAACTCAGGCATGGGTTATGGTAACATTATATGTATATAGTAATATTTGTTACTTAACGAATTAATTTTAACTACAATGAGTGTTTATCCTTATAGAAAACTATAGAATCAGTATAGAAATAAATATAGAAAACTATTCAATATAGAAAACTAAAAAACTTATTAAATTGCATAAGATTTACCTTATGAAAATGCATGAGTCCATGTGTGCAACTATGGTCTTCCCAGTTAATTGTAATGATTTTCTCAATTTATTTATATCAATTTCAAACAACCGCCTTAAGAATTTCATGACTGTCGTCAATGCATTGTTATCATAGGGTGTATGTAAGAAATGGTATAAACCGCATCTTAAATTATTGTTTTGGTTACTCTTCAAGGATTCCGAATCCTGATGTGTGTGTGCAACGCCCACCGTTTGGCAGTGTTTTTTTTATTGAAGAAAATTATTTGCAGTTAAACGAACTGTTGTCTGATACTACTAAAATTTTAGCCCAGGAGTTCGAAGATGATAGCTCTTTTGAGTTCTAGTGACCCATTTCAGAATACCTGTTTACTCACGTCCATTCCGAGGTCACTTTCACTTACAGCAAGACTCGCATAAACACAGTGCTAACATCAAACGGATATGGGTATTTTGCAAATACTTCAAAGCAAAGCATCTTCTGTTTTCAGGATGGCACGTATTTAGTAGTATCGTTCACATTTAGTTGTAATTAGATCTTGAAGTCAGTCTTCATATGGCAAGCCGTCTAGCTGTGAAGCTAGAGGATGCAATGTAATATTTCCTGATAGCGCTCCGCCACCATACATTACTGTGAGGAACACATAATACCCCGGACTGGTGCGCCGGATTGAAAGAGCAATGTACCTTATTTTTTTAATTTAAAAATTTAACAGAACAGGAATTTAAAAATATGCAAAATTGAATTAAAATACATCAAGTTGTTGGTTGTACTAAATGTAGTTAGTTTTGGCGTTGAAGTTTAATGAGAAAAGGTCACACGGTTGTGTTCAATTACGTTGGATGCAAGGTGATCAGAGAGGACGGTGACATCGTTGCGACTGTGAGTCACCAGCACGATCTGTTTAATCTGGAACAGCGGAAGCAGGACACGAAGAGTGCGCTAGCTTGTTCGTCTGTAGGAAGCTTGGAGGGTTGGCATCAAAGATTAGAATATCCGTCTGTGTCCGTAATCTAGCTAACGGATTGGTGACTGCCCAAAAAACATCGGTGTTGAATTAGAGCTTGTTCAAACAAATTTGGAGAAGCTATTCAGCTATTTTAGAAGAAACAGCTGAATAGCTTCTCCAAATTAGCTTGAACAAGCTCTAATTCAACACCGTTGTTTGTTGGGTGGCGTCAATGTTCCTGGAGGTGAGATGAATCACTGCAAGTTATGTCCGATGGGCAAACACTGCCGACACCCGTTTGGCAAAAAGGGTGTTCGTGGCTTCAATAAACGTTCTCAGCAAACACGAAGATAGATGTCAGTAATATGATTGGAACAGAAATATTAAGACATTTTCTATTGTCATTCATGTCGATTTGTCGGTGCTTAGGGTAGTCACTAAAGGCAAGCTCTGATAGTCGTCTTAGGTGGTATTTGTTTAAAAATTAACTTCCAAATAGTGTTTTGAAACTCATATATGTACAGGGTGTCTGCCAATTATCCGTACAGACTTTTTCGCCATGCCTCAACACAACCAAGCGGATTAAACTAAGCATACCTACATGGTTTAACATCTTGACCCATTGCCTTTATACGCAGTAAGTTTGGTACAGTTATGATTTTTAGTTCATTCAAAATGAAGCCGAATAAGTTGCGCGCAGGTGTAATTGAACATTTTCGAAAAGGAAAAACTCTTTCAGTGAATGCAAAGACCCTGAATATGGCAAAATCTACAGTGAGTGACGCAATAAAACGATACCAACAGCTTGGAACGCCAGATGACCGCGTAGGGAGAGGAAAAAAGCGCACCGTTCGGACTCCACAAGTGCGCGAGATCATCCAGCGACAAATCAAGCGGAATTCCTCGATTTCCATCCGAAAGTTGGCGAAATCACTGAAAATTTCAAAATCTTCCGTTGGAGCCATATTTCACGACGATTTGAAGTTTCAGTCATATAAACTGTGCAAGAATCACTACTTGAATGACACCATGAAAGCAAACCGGTTGAGAAAAGCTAAGGTTCTCCTGAACCGCTTATCCAAGAACCGCTATCGGTCAGTGCTGTTCACCGATGAAAAAGTTTTCACAATCGAGCAGCATCACAACCACCAAAATGATCGGTAGTTGCTTCCTGCTGCTTCCAAAAATCGTGGAAGTATTTCAAGGAGTCATCATCCCGCTTCTTTCATGGTTTGGGCAGGAATAACCCCTTTGATCTTCATCGGCAAGGGGGTGAAAGTGAATCAAGCGGTACATCAGAAGCTACTTACTGACACAGTAGCTTATTGGGCATCGCAGCATTTCGACAAAAATGAATGGATTTTTCAACAAGACTGGGCGCCGGCTCATGGAGCAAAAAATCTATTAGTCTTCTGAACGCATTTTCCCATGCTTTTTAAGGAAAGATGAATGGCCTTCTAACTCACTGGATTTGGATCCGATGGACTATTCGGTATGGTCCATCTTGGTGTCAAGAGCCTGCAGTACACCACATAAATCACTAGAACATCTAAAATCGTCCATAAATCACAAGAACATCTAAAAAAGACCAGCTATGGCAAATCAAGCACGAATATGGATTTCCGGAAAAACTGACGTGGTTGATCAAAGCAACGATGGATCGAGTGATGTGTGTCGTCCGAGTATCAGGGACGCTCTCGAGTCCCTTCGAATCTCGGAGATGGTTACGGCAAGGTGGATTGTCGTGTTTGTTGTTTAACATTGCATTGGAGGGTGTGATTCGAAGAGCTGGGATAGACACGAGTGGCACGATCGTCAGGAAGTCTGTCCAACTATTTGGCTTTACCCACGACGTTGATATCGTAGCACGTAACTTTGAGACGATGTCGGAAACGTACATCAGACTCAATGCTGAAGCTGGTAGGATTGGGCTTGTGATTAATGCGTTAAAAACAAAATACACGAAGGGAAGAGGCTCACGAGCAGAAAATGTTAGCCTCCTAGCACAAGTTCAGATCGACGGTGATGAAATCGAGGTAGTAGACGAATTCGTGTATCTGGGCTCATTGGTGACCGCCGATAACGACACCAGCAGAGAAATACAAAGGCGCATTATGGCTGGCAATCGTACCTACTTTGGACTCCGAAGGACGCTAAGATCGAACAAAGTTCGCCGAACCACAAAGTTGACCATCTACAAGACATTAATTAGACCGGTAGTTCTCTACGGCCACGAAACATGGACATTGCTAGTGGAGGACCAACGCGCCCTTGGTGTCTTTGAACGGAAGGTGCTGCGTACGATCTACGGTGGAGTGCAGATGGAAGACGAAACGTGGAGGAGGCGAATGAACCACGAATTGCACCAGTTGCTGGGAGAACCACCCATCGTACACATCGCAAAAATCGGTCGACTACGATGGGCTGGGCATGTCGTAAGAATGTCGGACGACAGCCCTGTTAAAATGGTTCTCGAAAACGAACCGACAGGTACAAGAAGAAGAGGCGCGCAACGAGCAAGGTGGATTGATCAAGTAGAAGACTCGCTATCTGCTGCTGGCGAGGTACAGCCATGGACCGATTACAATGGAAACAACTTCTGTGTACAGCAGAGGCCACACCGGCCTTAATCTGATTGGTAAGGTAAAGTATCTAAAATCTTCTCTTTTAAAGGTTTGGGAACAAATATCTATCGAAGAGCTCGCGGCCATCGTGGATAACTTCCCGAAACGTTTGAAAGCGTGCATCTCAGTACGAGGCGGCCATTTTGAAATGAACAAATAAAACTTGTAATTTCCAAACATATTGCTATAACAAACAATAAAAATTGATTTTTGAATCCAACAAAAAAATATAGTTTCAACATCATTTTGTTGTACTGATAAAATTCGGACACCCTGTAAATTGTTTTTAAAGTAAAACTCAAAATAAAAATGACAAAAAAAAACTTACGTTATATCGAGTTACGTTCAATCGAGGTAACTAAAAATAACACTAGAGTGATTTTTTTTGCAATATAAGGTATGTTATTCGCGAACAAGACAATATTTATTATAAATGTAGCATTTTCGGTTTTTATCTTGTAGTTTTCTCTACCGTGAAACATTTTGTAGGTAATTTGTTTTCGTGTTCTTGAGCCAAGTTACAAATTCATCAAAATGACGATGAACAAAGAACAAAAAAGAAAGGTTCCAAATGAAATAAGTCCAAGAAAATCGTAAAATTTCAATTGGGGTTTTCTGGGAAAACGGGCAACTCTGATTAAAAAAAAACCGTTATTGTATTCATAAACTCTATGCGTGGACAAAGTTTCATTAAAATCTGTTAACAGTCGGTACACGGGAAAAATCCGTGCCCAGATTCGTGAAGTGCAGTCATGAATTCGAAAGCAAGCAAAAATACACCGTGAAGTGAATCACGTAATCATGATCTAAATAACGTTTAAAGGGAAAAATCCTGAAAACGTGAACTAGTTCACGGTCCGTGTTCACGGGCACGCTTTTATTTTCTGTGTACAATCTGTACGATAATAAATAAAAATCTTCAAACAAAAGTGTTATCTTGACAATACGGGTCTTGAAAATCAATTTCTCATTACTTCAAATTGAAGGAGCCGCATGGTGGTTTTCATATATTTTCTCCAAACTAACTCAACTTCATTTGATGCAAATTACCCGAAAGGTGACATGAAATGTTCTACAATTTTTACCCTGTTCCTATCCTTCCTTTTTTAATTCATAGACATTTTCTCTTCGCTATCTTAACAATCCCGCTAATCAAGTTTAGATTTAGACCTAGTTACAACGAGAACCCAATTGCTTCGGTAGATATCCAGATTTATCACGGAGTGTTCTATTCTGTACGAATATGTCGTTTCCATTCCATGCGATCTATGGAAGCAAATCACCCGCAGCCACACCGTCTGCAAATCCGCATGGCTCCCCCATCACCGAACAGCACAAAGCAAAACCCTACGGCCTAAATCCGGCTTAATTATATACAAACAATAATTAACACATTTAATTATATTCGTGGATAAATTGATAAGTGACCTGTTAATGCTGAGAGGATATTTATAAAAACCTTTTGCTCCGGCTACATAATTAAGGACATTCACAAATCTCGCATACACATCCACAGGTAGACAACGCAAGAAAAAGGTGAGTCCATGTGTGAGGATCCCCATCCACGACGGCGACACTTTCATCTTTGTCATCCCCTCTCTGGCAGGCTGAGGCAGGATCACAGACAATCGGGGGAGCAGCAGTGGAGGAGAAGACATTTCACAGTCGGCTTCACCTGGACCTATCCTAGCCTCCAGGTCGGTTCGGAACATATCCCAACGGTTGGTGACGCTCTTTTCATGTGTGTAAAAGTTTAAGCACACGCTCATTTGCACCCGCAGTGTGAGAAACAACCCGGAAGCTCAGCTTCAGAAACATATGCAAGGAATAGTTGGATACAAAAGGGGTTTGTTGCTTCAAAGGAAAAACGTTAACCGTTTTGCGTTGCTTTGAACGCAGGAGAAGGAGCGGTTGGCAAGAGGGACGGCGTTGTTGTCCCAAGTTGACGGAAAAAGAGTGAACAACCTGGTTGCTTTGTCAGCCCCAAACAGTTACTAATTAGATACAAAGTGAAAAACAAATAGCATTACAAGGAATTCATTAGCTGAGTTTTCCGTTACGGAGCTGACAGGTGTGCCGGTTGGGTTAATTTTTCGTAGAATTTTCAGATAAAAGGTGATCACTTGTTTGAAAGTTAACCTTTCGTGATTGAACACATATCATAGAAACAATGAGACGAAATATGTTCGAGAAGAAGAATATAAACCAACCATAATGAAAATCGTTATTCCAAACGTTAACCGCTATACTCATTTTCTTGGTTGCTATTTTTCAGCTGGATTACTTCGAGGTGCGAATCGAACAAAACCTATAATTCTAAATTCAATTACATAACTAATGAGTACCGTTAAACTTGACTGACAGCTCCCGATAATGACCCTCATCAGCTCCGACACGTGGTCTGTGCAAATTCCCGGCCTAGAGTGTTCTGATTGACTGATTATGTTTTAATAATAATTACAGTTATTAGATCCTAATCACCATTATGTTGGACTTCCTGCACTTCTGAGTGAGCATAGTTTGCGGAAAGCACACAATAATCGGCAGAGCATACAAACCTTTGCCCCACCGGTTGTGGAAGCAGGCAGACAGAAACGAGAGGAAATCGTTGGCTGGCAGATTGCGGTTTGTATACAACGGCTCGCAGCAAATCGCGTGAACAAATCCGGAAGCGTCCTTCTATTGTCAACAAGCAAATTATTAGTGTCCAACACATCTTCCTCCCATGCGTCACCGAACTCCTGTTCCCTCAGGACCGGAAGCTTGCAGTACAGCTCTCACCGCCAAACATTAGTTGTCGGTCGATGATATTTTAATGCCAAACGCTTTCCGGAACTTGCATCATGTTTGTACTCGCATTATGATACAGGTCAAAAGCGCTACCAATGTTCGGCGATGATCGAAATTTTTAGGCGTATTGTTCAAACAAGCAGTGATTATGATTTTTATTGATTAGTGGTGACAGCACAGCACAATAATGGACATTTAAGCCGCACTGCCACTGGCTTATCCCATCCCATTATTGTTGGAGTAATTTAATCTGTGGCCGCAGCAGGCAAAACAATGTCCGCGGTGGCGGTAGTCGCACGAGAAGCAACATTTCCGGCAGCAAATTATCACAGACCATCAGGCGCCATGCGGTCCAAATTGTAGCTATTCGGTGCAATCTATCACAAAGTTAAGCTCGATAATCTCCCAAAACATTAGGAAAACAAGAGATCTAGCGTTTCTAGTGCGATAGGGAAGCTAGTAAATTTTATTGATACAGTTAGAGAGCGTCAATTTTCGGTGGTGTAGATCAGAGGAAAGCATATTTATCAAGCTGGCAAATGGCTTAATTTATTTAAGGCCCTCTGTTATGTCGTTTTCTAGATGGAATCGCAAAGGCAATCATACCAGATGATTTTTCTTTCTTCGTTTTCGTTGTACTATTTTTGCCATGCTCCTTTGCTACTAGGGACACAGTCATGTGAAATATGTAGTATCTTTATCTTCCGCCTCTAGCACTGGGCCAGTGGTTGTTAAGTTTTGGTGAGAAATTGGAGTTGATTTGTGTGGTTTCTTCTGTAATGATGATGATTTTATCAGTTGTTTTGAGACTTGTTTTTTTCTGGAAATGCTGGGATGAGGAATGAATTCGTATGAAAGGAATATGTTATTTGCAGCTCTGAACTGTTCGAAACACGGTTACTACCTCGAAAAACTTCAAAATCCTGAAGAATTGGTCTCAAATTTTAGAAAAAATGAAAGCCTAACTCATAGAAATCCGACACTGACAGTGTTTCCCAAATATTTGTATTTCAGAGACAAAATTTCCACTTGAATTCCGGATAGTGATTCTCAGATCTGCTGCGTGAATTTTTCGCTTAGGCTGGCAATCTGAAATAATATACGGAATCTGCCTGGATCTGTGAACCATGATTATGAATTTGAGGTCAAGCAAAAATACACCTTGAACTACATCACATAAAGGGTGTCCACAGTTAAATTGCATCACTTTAAACTCGTCCTCAAAAACAAGTCTCTCAACCGATTGTCATGAAATATTCAGGGAATAAAATACAATATATAAAAGATTTAAGTATTTTTATTTCACTGTATTTATTTACGAAATCCAAAAGCCCGAACTTTCTTCTTAATACCACGCATAAGATTTTGTACAATGCTTGAACCGACATTTTTTCCGCTTTCAACCATGACTTCAACATTTTCTGTTCTGTAGTGACAACTTTAGGATGCTTACGAAGTTCGTGCTTCATTATAGACCAATATTTTTCAATTGGCCGCAACTCTGGAGAGTTTGGCGGATTAAGATCCTTCGGCACGATATTGACACCATTCGTCTTGTACCACTCCAGAACATCCTTGGAGTAGTGACAAGAGGCTAGGTCCAGCCAAAAAATTGAAGGAACGTTGTGTGTTTTGAGAAACGGAAGCAGTCGTTTTTTTCAGGCATTCATTCATGTATACTTGACCATTTACAGTTGAAGTTGTCACGAAAGGCTTGCTCCGTTTACCACACGAACAAATCCCCTGCCAAATCATGAATTTCTTGGGGAACTTTGACACTTGCTGTTTCCTGCGAGACTCTGGAACAACTTGTCTTTCGCAGTAACATACTGGTTGCCGAGAATTTGTGTTTCATCGTCCATGATGCAGCAGTGTGGTTTCGTCAACATGTGATCTTTCTGAACTTTGAATGAATGGAGCCCGGCTCGTTTCTTGGCTTTCTGCACGAAACTTTTGGTCAAGTGCAGCTTTTTCGCGACATCTCGAACGGTTGGGTTTGCATTTAAAGGCAGCAACCACTCGCTTGTGATCCTTCACACAGTACGAATCACTTTTTCTACCACTCACCGTCTTCCGATCGACAGTTAAACGTTCCTCGAAACGTTTTATGACACAAGACACTGTAGACTGGTGAATTTTCAACATCTTTCCGACGGCTCGGTGCGAAAGAAGTGGGTTGTCGAGGTCCGTGTGCAAAATGTTCTCGGGCACTTGCTGTTCTTTCGACCCCATTTTCAAAACTACGACACATTTCACATTGAAACTCACGCAGTGTAAACAATACACGCTGAGGTCATTTCACCCAAAATTTCGTTGAAATCAACCCAAAGGGCAAAATGTTACAGCTTATTGAAAGTGATGCAATTTAACTGTGGACACCCTTTAGTTGGTAAAGTCATCACATAATTGAAAAAGTGAATTACTTCATGGTTTGGTTCCTAATTGATTTTGTTACAGTTTGACATGATAAATGATAACGGACTTTCATGAGATAACAAAATATTCTCTAGTTGTTCCGGATCATGATCTCATTTGGTAAAACAAATATTCAATCAACATATCAACATAACCTCATTGACTTGTCCAAGTAAGGTCACGTTTTTTGCAGATGAACTGGTAATTTAATTATACATACCGCGTGGAGATTCCTATTAGCGCACATACATTTTTTTTACCGTTTGGTCCAATTCAAGGCTATTTGCAAAACATGGATATGGTATGTATAATAGGCATTCAAATAACACGATAATTGCACCATAAAGGGTTCTAATCATATTTTCAAAAGTTGTTTTAAAGAAGAAAACACATTTCCAGGTAGAAATTCACGTAAGGTTGTTTCAAATTTTATTTTTAAGCGCCGATTCAAATTAAAAAATTACAATTTTTTTTTTCAGAATTGATTCATCCGTTTTGGCATTGAGTCGATGAGATTTTTCAACATTTTCGATAGAATTTTCCACCACTCGTCTCTTACGCATATTTGTAGGTCACGAATAGTTTCAAACTGCCGTCCCCCACTGTGAACTAGTCTCGCCAGAATTCCCCAGAGATTTTCAATAGGATTCAGGTCCCGACTACGAGCTGACTAGTTCATAATCTGGATGTTTCTTTCGGAAAACCGTGCCAAAGACTTCTTGCTCACGTGAATAGCAGCGTTATCTTGTTGAAAAATTAAGTTTTTGTCCATAATATCCTCAGTAAATGGAATGGACACACTCTCCAGTAGCTCCACATAGCTCACTGAATTCAGTCTGATTGAAATTGTGGCAATCGGAGTTTTATCCCTTTATGAAAAATGGACTGTTAAGGGGGGGAGGTAGCTCATCAAATCTTCCGGTCCGCCTCTAAGCATATTGCTATGAGGTACCAGGTGGGTCTCCACCGATTGCCTGTCGATCTGCCAAATTTGGAAGACGTCTGCATTGAGTTATCTCAAATTATAATAATCCGTCCACTATATCACAAAACATTGCGATTGGTTGAGCGGATTGGAGATAATGAAATCATTGGGTATAGGACCAAGTCTCCCCCGGGTGGTTCTAAATCGATGAGCTTGTATATAGTGGAAGCACAGTGTATTATTCTGTAAATTTTAAATTTCAATCTAAATTTCAGTGAGCGAGATAAGGCGCTATAACCTTGGCAAATTATTGCCAGACTTTTGGTTCAAATGCCAAAAGTCCACCCACAGGCAAAAGGAGCATAAACTAATCTTTCTAGCATCTATGCTCCCAACGATAAATACAAATTATCACATTATTTAACTCTATATGGAGGCGTTT
Organism: Aedes koreicus; assembly: GCA_024533555.2. Classification (NCBI taxonomy): domain Eukaryota; kingdom Metazoa; phylum Arthropoda; class Insecta; order Diptera; family Culicidae; genus Aedes; species Aedes koreicus. The sequence continues at coordinate 31,699 of JAHHFK020005042.1, read as the reverse complement.
GGTACGGGAGGTCCACGCTTTCTTCCTTCCCTTGATTCGGAGTAGTAGAGCGATTTCAGACACTCTTTCTGGAATCGCTCTATTTCTTGGAATCCTCTCTGCGGCACATGCTAAGCAGTTGGCCTGGCCGATGACAAGAAAAATGATGCATTCCAGAAGACGTCATTTTCCAGGATGCTTTCAAGAATTGGCTGCGTTAGTGTGAGATTAGATTAGATTAGATTATGAAAAATGGACTGTTAAGGAAAAATTGACCATAAGGCTGCCTCTTCCAAAATTTTCACTAAACTTGAGCAACACGTCTCTTTATTATGGGAAGAACAGGTTCCTGTTTTTTTTCTGAAGTGTCTCATTCTCACCAAGCGTATGATACGGTTCCGCTCTCGATTTGAAATTTTGGAGCTACCCATGGTTTCCTTGCCGATACAATGTTTTTCTCCTGTCTTTAAAAAAAATCATTTTTCATCCTATAATGATTCTCTTGACTACTTCTTAGTTACATAAACCGATATCCTTCAATTCGAGAATACCCGCTCTTTTCGTACAAGAACACTATATTACTATGCAGGTTGTAGTTTACACACAATTTCTTACAGCCACATCCTGACACGCATGCCATATGGTCAAGGTGTGTATATACAGGTGGACTGGGTGTTGTTAAATCAACCGCATTTTAAGATTTTGGCAGCAATATGCAGTAAATGTTATGTCAAAAACTAATGATGACTCAAAGGATTATGAAAGCTTTACAATAAATATTTACGTTAGTAATAAAAAACAACAACATTTAACATTCTATTTGTTCAAAAAGTATTTTTGAAAAATAACTATTATATAATACATTTTTAGTAATTGAAAAAAACTGTTAGAACATGTTTTGCTACATTTTTGTCTCAAGTTAAAAAAAATATGTAGCACTGTTGCTTCTGCATATTCTGCCATTTCTCGAATTTCAACAATGAGGTTGCATTGCTCCTAGCTTGGACTCAGAAAACACGATGATTTTGGCATTTTCACTAAATCAAAGGCAACCTTTCTAAAACAAAAACCAAGCAGTAAATAATACTTCCAACTCTCGAGCACTTTTTCAAACAGACGTATCTGTAACTAGAAAATAAGAAGAATGATTAGTAATTTCCTTTTAATTCCAACTTCCTGTATTGCCTATCTTGACAGATACGCGTATTTTGTCTACAATGTGCAGACTTCTTCAGTGTCGTGTACTAATACTCGAGTATTAGTACACGACACTGAAGAAGTCTGCACATTGTAGACGAAATACGCGTATCTGTCAAGATAAGCAATAAAGGTAGTGGGAATTAAATGGAAATTACTAATCATTCTTCTTATTTTCCAGTTACAGGTCTTCCACTAAACAGCTCACATTCAGACGTATCTGATTTTGTAGAGGGGAAGTAAGATTCAAACGTTAAAATTTTGAAACCTTTAGCACTTTCATGCAAACCATCACAAGGAATAATATTTTTCTAACATGATGGTGATGCTACTTCCCGTAAGGGTACTGAGAGTTTTGCGAAATTTACGTTTGAATCTAACTTCCCCTCAATGTTTACAAAATCAGATACGTCTGTTTGACAAAGTACTCGAGAACTGGTATTATGTGTAGATGTGATATTCCAACAACAAATATATTAGTCTCTCACTAACCAAATTCACTAAAATTCTGCAGATGTCCTTATAGTTATTCGCATCTGGAAAGTAACTAAGGGCGTGACAATATTATCTGGCCCTTATTTATTTGAACTTCAACAGGCGAAAGACAAAAATTCACACAAAAACCAATCACAAAAGTCTGGGTTGATAAAATGTTGTTGCATAGTTTCACGTTTTTATTTGTGCTTATACTTCTTCCGCGCAATCGATATAAATCAACTTGTCAGAAAATGCGCTGCTGCTGAGTTTAGCCACTTTGCTTTCCTTCAACTTAAATGTCAAATCGTTTCAACTGACGGAATTATTGTGTGGCAATAGTGATCAACAGTACTTAATCGGACACCTTTCGCTGTGAATGGACTGCCAATCCGGTGAGACACCCCTTGATTTCTTCCATTTGGTAGCTCGTCTTTTTGTTATCTTAAAAGAATATCCATTGTTGTAATATCGTGTAGGGTTTTGTTTGTGTATAGATTTCATTGTTGTTGTATTGTTTAGTGTGCCGTTTGTGTAGAAATCATTAAATTTTGAAGAAAAGAAAATCCATGAACAATCGCCTGTTGTGAAAAAAATTAAAAAAGGAAGGGGAAAAACAGAAACCAAGTAACAAATACAACACACACACACACACACACACACACACACACACACACACACACACACACACACACACACACACACACACACACACACACACACACACACACACACACACACACACACACACACAACCACAAAAAAAAAACCAAAAAAAGGACCGGAGAGAAGTTTTTTTTACCAACAAAACCAAAAAATCCAAAAAATAAAAGGTCGGAAAAAACCCCCACCAACCGAACAAACACGCCCCGGCCAAAACACAGCCCCAGGAAAACAACAGACACACCCACCAAAATCAAGACCCCCCAAAAAACAACACCACACTTCTCCCCCCAAAAAAAAAAAAAATTATTTTGGATTATACTTCTCCCCGAAAAAAGAACGAAAAAAATTTAACCTTTTGCTATCAATCCACCTAGGTATATTTAAATAAATTCTACCGATGTTGGGAATATTTTTTTCCACGTGGGCTATAAGTTGGAAGTGAAAAAATGGCGTTGCAGTGGACCTGAAAAAGTTTAGGACGCAAACAAATTATCCAGCAACAATTCAAACAAAAACTAGGACTTATCGTTGACATGTCAAGTGGTAATGGAGCAGGCACGTCAAATGACGGGAACACAGCGAGACGATTTTTTGAGAATGCTGAAGTTTCTGCAAAGATTTTGGGTACAGCCGGGGAGGTAATTAAACGGTGCTCATCAATTTTACAGGTTATTTCTTCCGGAAGGGAATTAATTCGTCCAAGATCCAAAACTAAGGAGTGTATCGAATATAAGCTATCCACATAAATTTGCGTTGTACGCATGTATTTGTGATGGTTTTTTATGCTCTGAACACTGCATGCTGTGCGTTTGACTGTCAGCTTTCTTTTGTTTACTTGTTTGTGCGGTTCAAATTCTGCGTTTTCAAAATGTCGCGTATTGAAAAGGAAGTGAAAATTAAGGTTCTGGACACATGGCTAAGTGAGAAGGGTATTACTATGCGAAAATTGGCGAAGCGGTTTGAATTCATCATGCGAGTGTTAAAACCATCATTAATAAGTTTGGGGAACACTATTCTTTGGATGAGTTACCAGGAAGAGGCAGAAAACCCGGTTCTTCCAACCCGAAACTGGAGCAGAAAGTGGTATCTCTAATCATGAAGAACAAATCAATGTCAATACGTGATTTGGCCAAAAAAGCAGGAACGAGTGTCGGAATGATCCAGCGTATCAAGAGGCGAAACCACCTGAAGACCTACAAGAAGCAGAAAATCTCGAAACAAAGTGCAGAACAGAAGAAGCGAGCAGCAACAAGGGCCCGGAAATTGTATTCGCGTCTTTTGCAGCGTCCAGATGCATGCGTTTTGATGGACGATGAGACCTATGTAAAGGAGGACTCAAAAACCTTTCAGGTCCACAATACTTTACTGCCGTCGTTGGGGAGGATGTGAGCGATGCGGACAGGTCGATTCAAGGGGGGGCGTTGCCCCCCCCTAAGTTTTGATTTTATTTTTAGAATTTTATTATTTGTTTCAATATATTATTATTTATTTTTTATCTCTAGAAGGTTGCAAGGTAACTTGTTGCAATACAGTTGATGTTACTCCAATACTACTCAATTAAGTCACAATCAAGTCACTGTAACCAAATATGACGATTTTGTGTTGCTTGGGATGTTTGTCAGATTGCTCCTTTGCCTAAATAAAAAAGCCAAATTACGCGAAGTTGCCTCGATTTTGTAACAAGTTGTAGCAAAAAAGCGTAAAAAATGGACATCCATGAGAAAAAAGTTGTAATTATATAATAGTTTTTAAATAGTAACGAGTAACAATTTTATTACAATATTTTTCCTTTAACCTAGAACCCAACCTATGTAGCCTAAAGTATCTAAAAACCCCAAGCAGCACACAACAGTCAAAACTGGTTTCAGCAGCTCTATTGTGACTTAATTGAGTCACAGAGCAGTCACCTTTACTGGGTTGAAACAAATGTGCTACTAGGGAAATATCTCTTAATCTGTAATGTTAGCTATTAGATAAGCATTGATTGATTTTTTTTCTCCGCTAGCTGAAAGTTGAAGAAGCTATGCTCAATGTTCAGTTCTTGGTTAATCAAAAAACTGAATATTCAAACCTATGCTATAGCTTTCAGAAGCCAAATAATACTAGATTAAGAAACACAGTTGATAGTTAGAAAAAGTATCAACGAAAAATATTTATTTGAACTATTCATGGCATGGGTCAAACCGCCCCGTTACCCCGCTTTCCCCGTTTTAGGGTACTGTAGTTTCATATTATTGAGAATATATGTTGATCATATCTTACAGTTTGAGTCAGCGTGTGAGAAGCAGAACAGCAAGCTAGTCAGGGCGAGAAGTTGCAGTTGTCTTATCCTATTCAAATAATTTATCCGTTTTTATGAGCATGAGCAGGATAATGAGAATGATTGACCGCCCGAAGTTGTTATTCCGTTACTGCCAGTTCAGCTGTTATTACTCAGAAGATCAACAGATGATGCAAACATGCTCAATGTGTAAAACTGGTGATCCCAAACTAAGGCAATACCGGCGCTGGCCTCGCCCGAATGCAGGTCAAATAAGGAAAGGGTAGGAATGCGTTAACGTTTATTTGGACGTTTTATTGGAAGCCGAGACCACCGCCGCACTTCCACGAGAAATCACTGGGATTTTGGATGACAAGATTGGGTGGCAGCAGGGTTCGTTTTGGTAAACAATAAGCTGAATTCACGCTTCGTTTAGTAAAATATTTAAATACTAGTACCGATTTCTGATTCGAACCGATTACAACAGTAAGGATGCTATTGGGGCCACACACAAAGTGTAATGGTGTTTTTTCATCGGAAAAACAAGGTGATTTTTTATAATGTTGGAAATCCGATTTGATCTGAGTTAAACCAATAATAAGGATGCTATTGGAGCCACTCACAAAGTGTGATGGTGGTTTTCCGTTAGGAAAACAAGGATAATTTTATGAACGCTTGAGAGACGCTTTGTTGTTCTCTTACTGTGCTCACTCGATCACTCGTTACACCGAATTATAGATAACCGAAACAACACGAAACGCGCCATGCTCGATAGGAAAATAGTGCGTAATAAAGCATCGACACAACCTTTCACAGCCGATGCTCGAACCAAACTCTTTTTTCGTAACTTACAATTTTTACTACTGTATTCTACAATCTATTGCACTGCTGTAACTAATAACTGTATCAATCAAGTTGAAGTGTCTAATGAACAATCTATGCTAATCCATTAAAAATTGAAATTGAGGGATTTCGTAAAAATAAGAGTCCGTAGATGCATTTTGTGCCTTCTGGTAACTTTATGTTTCTATTGATATCCATGCTCATCGGTTTAATACCAACCGGGAGAGACTTGGCCTTATACAAATGGATTTCATTATCTCCAGTCCGCTCAACCAATCTCAACGTTTTGTGATAGATTGGACGGATTATTATAATTTGAGATAACTCCATGCAGATGTCTTCCAAGTTTGGCAGATCGACAAGCAATCGGTGGAGAGTTTAGAGGAAGACCGGAAGAATAAGCGATGGTTCTGCGCGTGTTTATAAACAGAAGAACCTTCATAACAAAACGAATCATCGGGTAAAATACATACGGTTTTTTTTTTAATTATAAGCAGTCTAAAGCAGTTATTTGATTCATTTTATCCAGAAGTACCATAAATGGACATTCGAAAGTTTTTCAAAAGTAAGTATAATATTTTCCAGCATGTAATTAAAAAAAAACAAGCAAACAAAACAAAACGAATGTTTTTTCATGCAGCTGAAATAACCACGAATAGAAAAATATGCAAAATGGTTGTATTTCTCGAATTTGAACAACAATTTTAATGTAATTCAATGATACACCGTTTTGGTTTCATACTACTCAGATACACATGATTGCTACATATACCGTGTTTCGACAGAACGTGTTTCAGTTGGATCATATCAGATAAATAAGTTCAAATTTCAAAACGATGATGCAGATGTGTATATAAATTATTTTTAAAATATTGAGGAATAAACACAGCTTGCGTTGTATTTGTTACTTACGTCTTTGATTTCAACGGTTACGTTTGATGGTCCTACATTAGAAATACTTAAATCAGATAAAATCAACGTTACGTATGATGGTAGCGTTATCGGGGCCTATAAAATCCACCGAATCTACTTGCACCGACGATTCATGGCGTCTTCTTTCGAATTGCCTCACACAAACGTGCTCATAACTTGTAAATAATACTCTTTGTTAACCGTTCGACCTTCTGGAAGGAATTCAGAATGGACGACACCGCGAAAATCAAAGAAAACGGTCAGTAAAACTTTAATTTTGGAGCGACTTTCTCGTGATTGGTTTTAGCTCTCGGCTCATCTTCGGCGCGCCATTCGGACGATTGTTGACTAGTGAGCATATCAAATTTGGACATATACCCACGTTTCATCACCAGGGATGATGCGTTCCATGAACCTTCCCCCCTCTAATTTTCTCCCCTCATCTTTTCTTCCTTCTTTCTGTAGGATCGCTATCTGCGTTCGCAATCAATTTCTGTTTAGCGACCTCAACTCGATGCTGTCATTCTGCAAAAAATACAGCTGCTTTTGGAACTAAGTCGTGCTTAAATGCGTTTCATGCCCAGAATTTCCGTCAAAATGTATTCAGGTCGATCCAAAAGGGATCCCAAGGAGTGCAGCTATACTCCTTCTCTCCACCAGCTGTCGTGGCCTTCCCCTCTCCACTTCCCCCAACACTTCCCTCCCACATCCCCCGCCCCCCTGCCCCACACCCACCCCTTTTCCCCTGCCACCCCCGCCTTCCCACAACCCCCCAAACCAACATATTCCCTCACACCACTCTCCCCAAAAATTTTACCGAAAAAAATTTTAATAAATGATTTTTGATCACAAGGTATGTTTGTTAAAAGCTAATCACTTATTATTTGAACAACCATTAAAAAAATATAATCTATTCAAACGGTGTGAGCATGGTGAGTAAAAAACGGTGTTTCTTCTGTGTTGCTTTGGGTGAGAGGGTCGCGGATGAAAAGTACATTTTCAGTACAAACTGCAAACAAATTCGGTGGTTATTCTATACAAAAATCCAACATGACCCGTTAAATGTTTGGCATTCAATGTGGTTTGATTTAAAAACATGGGAAAAATCGAAAGTTTTTAAAATCGTATTTTTTTTTTATTCCAGAACAAGCCTAGAATTGACTTTGGGTGAGAGTAGAGAAGATAATCCACCCGCATTCAGGCGTAATGTCACATAAATGGGGCTCCATTCCCGCTCCATCTGTCGGAACATGAAAATGACCCTACTCTACTGGTCCACCGGGCGTTGTATTGTCCGTTAAGTGTCCGTTAATGTTAATTGTTCAGTATGTGCAACCACTGGTTGGAGACGATGTAATTCTCTCTCTCTCTCTCTCTCTCTCTCTCTCTCTCTCTCTCTCTCTCTCTCTCTAAAAAAAACTCGCCCCCCCCTATTTGAAATCCTGGCTACGCCTATGCGGCGATAACACCCCACCGCAAAACCATAAGAGCTTGTGCCAATGGTGACCTTCTTCGGAGATTATTGGTTTCTTCGACCCACTTATTGCCTGTTTGCGGGTAAAGTCCCCAAAGGAGGGCAAAGTGTTTCCCAGATGCCCAGTTTTTTCTAGATTTTGCCAATAGGGGAAAACACGAAACAGATGAATAATTGTTATTGATGTTGTGATATTTTTGATCCAATATAATGTATATAATGTATTTTTTAAAGTAAGCAGTAACCAAAAAAATGATTTTTTTTCTCAAAGAAAAAAAATCCAAATGGAATGCAATACACTTTCACACAATTTCCCACACAAACTCCTCTGAATACCCCAGAAACATTTCTTTGCTGATTATGACTATATTTGATGATATCTGGTTCCCAAATGTTCATGCTGCCTTGCAAAATTTAGGTGACATGCTCGTTTCTGTATAGAAAAAAGTCAAAAACCTGCGATCATTTAACGTGATCTTACTCATTCATTTATGAATTGGCGCTAACAAAATCTTCATTACATTAAAGTACTAAGTCTAAGCTTTAATATAAGTAGCTGTTCTTGGTTCTCGGTTTGCCACCTTCTCCCCTATATGCAATCAAAGTTGCGGTAAAATGAAGTTAAAAAGTGGTTGGTAAGGAATGCATTAATCTACATGTTGTCTTCACCAAAACATGTGATTTTGTGTTGTCTACATTTGCTCAGATCATAGTTTGCATAAAAAAATTCATACATGAAAAGTTAAGTAATAGAAACTAATTATTAAGGGGTTTGTCACCAAAAACGACTTATATCTCCAAAACTACTTGACATAGAATTTTTTTGTCTTGAACAAAGTTTCATATTTTGAGTAGATCTACAACTTTGCCGAAAAAAATATCTCTTTTTCCTTTTATTTTATTGAAAATATTTTTTTTCTTAGGTACTTTTTCCCATTCCACATATTGCAATACTTTAAGTTAATATTTAAAGCGCTATACAATTAAGGTCGTGATTTGACCATCTCCGACCACTGTGCAATCTGATCTCACATCCAGATGGTCGGTTTTGCCGAGCCATCGTGGAGATCGGGAGTAAGAACCGGTTGATGCTGCTCGATGTGATGGAGAAACGTGGAATACCGGAGGACTCCGGCTACGCCCGGGGGAGACTGTCTACGCAGAATTCGACAAGCTGGCAACCTTGTACACTATGGCAAAGTGAGTGACAGCTGTCAGCGTTGACGGGTCAGAAAAGAGAAAATTCAAAGCGGAAGAATATGATATACGAACGAACGTTCCAATGCGGCGTGGTGAACTTCAATTAAAACTTAAATTTGATTTATTGACTGAAATACTGAAAATGACTACTTAACATACAGTACTGGCAATAATGAAGTCCTCAATTCGTAAATTCGCACATAAATTCGTTGTTTAAATAGATTGGGGACCTATCATGTACATATGGGTGAAATTGAACACTTTTATTATGCTATCAGACAACAGCATTTGTATTTAACTGGTGGTGTAACTTTTTTTTGCTATTTGGAAAGTGGTTTTCTCATAGCAGAACCAATCTGTTAATTTGCACTTACAGAAGTGGGCAAAAAAAGTATTCAGCCCATTAATTGTGTTAAAAAGAGGTCAGACAGACCTCCTTCCTAAGCCCTCGATCCCTGGTCTAGCCACGGGGACCGCTGAAGGTGGGTTTAACAATTACCTATTTTGTTACTCTAGCGGTAGCTCGAGTTTGACATGGTTATCTTTCAGGATCGGCTGTGGGCATAGTTATATACCCGATTAAGAAACCAAACGTAACCACTTGTTAAGCCAATTTACTTTTTATTTTATTAACTTACGAACTGTGTGTGAGTAGTGTGTGAAACGTTGCGGCCGGCCGGTGGTGTGCTGTTACAACTTGTGGTCGATGGACTTGCACTGTCCACGTTGCACGACACGCACGCTGGATTGGCGGTTCGCTTGCTGGGTCGTCTGATACCCTGTTTATCCAATTCACGATCGTTGGTTGGATTGAAACGATGCTGGTGGGATGAACGGGATGTAATGGTTTTGGGCAAATTTGCACTCCGGACTCAGGAGCCCACATCGGGCCCAAACAAAAGAGTAGGTCCCCTTACCGGGCGACCGGCGCATCCACTTCTCTGTTGATGAAAAAAAAAAATATAAAAAAAAAACAAGATTATTTTTCATTTTTTTATACTCCCTTTTCTTCCCACGCCCGCCGCCCCTCAGACGCCCACCTCTTCCTTCCTCCATCATCCCCCCCAAATTGGGGGAAAGACGCACCACAACACTGGGATATGATGCACCACAATATTGGGATAGCATGCACCGCTTGTAAAAGGTAAAAACACGGCTATAATAAGTTAAGTTGTAAAGTGAGGAGGTTGCAACATATCGCCACATTTTTTTAGCTCAGTTTGGTAGTCGAGCAGCCAATGGGCGTGGAATAAAGATAGCAAAATGTTGCGATATTTTTTCAACTCCTCATTATATACACGCTTAGAAAAAAGTAACCAACGGAGCATTTAAGTGTGGGAAGCCAACGTTGGGTATAATTATGTTTACCTACCATTGGGTTCAAATTACATACTTTTTGGTAAATTATTTACATTCAGCGTTAGGTTAACGCTCCACTGGGTACTTTTTTCTAAGCGTGTAGACGTATGTAATGCCACGGTGAGTTCTGTCTCAGTTTTAGTTTTATATAGTTTGGTTTAAATATTCTGAAAATACGTAGAATTATAGTGAACTTTTGATACTATCTTGAAGTTGTGTTGTCAGCAATACCTGTGAAATGAATTTATGATAAACCAAGGATGTGAACGCATGGTAAAAGCTTATTTTAATAACACTTTTATTTACATGTGAGGTACAGTCATGACAATAATTTTGATCATATTTTGGTGAATTTAGTGTCTTATTGTACTTCAAAATTATGAGTTATGCTGTTTTATGTTAAATTGATAAAGTATCATTCCATTAAAGCTACAGTTTTGAAAATTTGAGCACATTTATTGAGTGGGTCATTCTACCCCACCAGTGCATTTTGTACTGTTCTCCCCTACTAACTTTTTCGACAGTACGCTTCGAAGCTCTGGATAAGAAAAAGCTTATCCTACCCCGTATCCTCCCCCCCCCTCCTTTGATCCCTTTCATCTATTCAATTTTTCCTCTTTGACGGGTTCAGACTCTTTCTTATAGCAACACTCTTTTTTGGCTCACTTCATAGTGTAGTGTGTGTCTTATTGTGAAGTGTATTTACAAACTTTGTTTTCTATTTGGCTACTCCGGAGTGTAAATATAATTTCTATTACAAAGATTTACTAACATTTGAACACTAAGCTCTTATTAACATTTAAACACTAACAACTAAACAATTATTTATTTATTTAAACAAAAAAAGGTTAAGTAATCTCATCTGTAACAATTGTATCACACAACACCATGACGGCGCTTTGCATACTTTATTGATGACATACAAGACAAAGCGATAGCTCTCATTCGTTCTGCAACGTTCTTCAGCAAATGGTTGATGTTTATTTATTATGTCATCTTCGATGTAAAAATCGTACAGACTACTCTAATTTCTAATATTCTTAATACTATTTCTAAATGTGCTTTTGCTGGTCATGAAATCTAAATGTTCATTAACGTTATTAAATGCTCGCAGGCAAGCGTCGAAGGGGTTGTTGGAACCATAATTAGTCCGATGTGCAGGTATGGCGACGAGTTGAGAGTTCCTCAATTCCCTCGGAGGAACATACCGGGGAACGTCTTGGAGAAGTTCGGGACAATCGATATTGCAACGCAGTAAATCGAATACAACAAGATCCTGAATGTGAGTGCGCCTAGCAGATAAGGTTTCCAGTCCTATCAGCATGCATCGTGCGTTGTAGTCGTGCAAAGCTAAAGGGTCATTCCAAGGAAGATTGCGGAGTGCAAACCGTATGAATGACTTTGGAATTCTCTCAACTCTGTTGATCTTTGATGCATGATAAGGTGTCCAGACGGAGGCTGCATATTCAGGGATACTACAGACCAAAGTGCAGAACAATGTTTTTTTTGTGCGTATGTATCTGTGAACTGCCAGGTATGACGTCGAATGAGTCCGAGAACCGCGGAGGCTTTTCCGTGACAAGTGCGACATGTTCGCTGAATTTCAACTTGGCGTCGATTGTAGCACCGAGGTCGCAGATGGAGGATACACGCCCTAGTGGGGCAGAGCCAACTGTGTATTGATGCGTGATGGCGACACTCCTGCGGGAAAACATTATCGCCTTACATTTTCCTGTATTATAAGCTCCCCCCCCCCCCCCCCCCCCCCCCCCCCCCACCCCCCCCCCCACAAAAACCCCCCCCCCCCCCCCCCCCCCCACCCCCTCCGGCTTTTAACAAACGCCCGTCCACCAAAAAACTTCCCCCCCCAAATTGAAACCCAATGGCTTTTCTTTTCGTTCGTAAAGATGAGGGACTTTTCGAAGGCTTTAGAGAAATCTATATACACGGTGTTCAATAAGTTCGAATACAAGTTTTCATCATTGCGTAGGTATGCGCCATGTACATATTCTGCATTGGTATTGGTGTCAGCTTTAGCTTCATTCATACGCTACCGAATGTGCGCGGTGTTGACATTCTGTTAGTTGTTGTTTGTTTGTTACGCGCGATGAAAGAGTATCGGGACTTCGTAATTAAGCGTTTTTTGAACGGTGAGCGACCCGGCGATATATTCCGGCTGCTGAAATCGCATGGGGTCAAGCGGAACTTTGTCTACACGACCATCAGGCGATACCGGGAGACGTCCTCGACCAATGACCGTGCGAGATCCGGTCGGCCGCGTTCAGCGAGGACGCCACGGGTCATCAAGATCGTGAGGGAGCGAATTCGGCGCAAAAAGAACCGCTCAATCCGGAAAACGGCTGCAGATCTCAACGTTTCCATTGGAACCGCTCACACCATACTCACCAAGGACCTTGGTTTCAGGCCTTACAAAAAACGTAAGGTCCATGGCGTTTCGGAGGCTACCAGCAAAAAGCGGTTGGATCGAGCTAAGAGGATCCTCTCTCGGCACGCTGGTCAGGAGTTTGTTTTTTCGGACGAGAAACTGTTCGTGCTGCAGCAGCCGCACAATGTGCAAAATGACCGGGTGTGGGCGCCATCGAGGGACAGCATTCCTGAATCCAATATAAACATCCCTCGGTTCCAAAGTGCCGCGTCGGTGATGGTTTGGGGGGCAGTATGCAAACGTGGTAAGCTACCCTTGGTGTTTATTGAAAAAAAAACGTCAAAATCAACGCGGCGTACTACAAAACTGAGGTTTTGGAAAAGGTTGTTGCCCCCAGTCTCCGAAGCCTCTACGGCGATGAGCACTACGTGTTCCAGCAGGACGGTGCACCAGCCCATACGGCAAATGTGGTTCAAGCCTGGTGTCGGGACAATTTAACCGACTTTCTGGACAAAACTTTGTGGCCTCCCAGCTCCCCGGACTTGAATCCTCTCGACTTTTTGTTTGGTCCTATATGATGGCGAAGCTGAACGAATACAAGGTCAGCACTTTGGATCATTTCAAGACGGTAATTCTCAAAATCTGGGACGAAATGCCCATGCAGTCCGTGCGTGCCGCCTGCGACGCGTTCGAGAAACGTTTGAAGCTCGTTAAGGAGTACAAAGGGGGGTCATTCCAAGAGAAATGTTGTAAACGTTCCTTGTAAACATAGCTTTCAATAACATAAATCCAAAAAATAAAAAAACATGTTTTCATTTTTTTAACAAATTTTGAAAGTGTATCCGAACTTATTGAACACCGTGTAGTGCTCACCCCCCCAACCCGCGGTAATTTGGCGGGGCCCCCCCAACAAGCTTACCAACACAACAGAAAAGCGAACCACACCCCACCGACCCTCCCGATTCCTACCTCGTAAAGCCACAACCAACAACCTCCACACGCCGAAAAACTCTTTCGCCCAACCGACGTAAACCAGAAAACGGAAAACCGCCCACCCCCCAAAAAATTAAATAAACCAGGGGGAAGGCCTTCCACCCCAGGGCTTTCGTTACATCCAAGTCGTTCAGTGCTTTCATGACGTCGTCCGGCGAGAAACGAAGCGTTGGAAAGTTTATGTTGAATTCCTGGATGCGATCAAAGCTAGCATGGTAAAGCGGTGTTAGGTTTGAGCCGTAAACTGATTGAAAAAAATGAGCAAATAAGTCAGCAGCGTCAGCAGGTGTGTTAGCGGTAATTCCGTTGAACTCAACTGTGTCCGGGATACGATTGTGAGATCATTGCGATTTCATAAACTTCCAAAATACCGATAGGTTTTGCTTCAGGTTTGCTTGCACTCGTTTCACGTATTCTTCGTAACTGGACTTCAATAGTTCGTTGTATGTTGTTCTATGATGTTGTTGATGTTGTTATATCGATGTCTAGTAGTGGAATTGGAGGCTTAAGTAGAGTGACATCGTCTGGTTTAGTAATAAAGGCCAGGTCTAAAAGTCTTCCATTCTGATTACAGGGTGTATTGATTTGGGCAAGTCCGTTAGTGAGCATCGGTTCCGTGAGAGCCATTTCCTGTTCGGTGGATGCGTTTGATGGTAAATATTCGTTCACATCCTCGTCAAATCTCCAATTCAGATATGGGAGGTTGTAATCGCTCAGTGGCAGTATTAGTGTGAGATGTGTATAAATCAGCGCTGGAGAGAGGACAGAGGTAGATTCCAGAGATGAATAGCGATCGGTCAAGGAGATTTATGCGCACAGCTACTTGCTCCAGATGATCGCAATTTTCAAACGAGACCGATGTGCATGAATGCTTTGAATTGACCGCGATTAGTACACCACCACCTCTGGGCAGTACACTAGTAGATTTACTACGGTCTCCACGAAATATTCGGTAATCCGACGATAGCTCGCAGTCCTGAAAACACGCACGAAGCCAAGTTTCACTGAAAACCAGGACATCATAATCGCACGATGAAAGCTTTAAGCGAAGTTCAGTAGTCTTCGTGCGTAGACCTCTCACATTTTGATAGTAGATGGAAAACATTGATTCCGTTTCACTACGTCGTGTACACGCGTTGTTGCTGATGCCACTCAAATTAGTGCTGCCTGATGATGGAAGTGCGGATGTAGACGTTGTAGGCACGACTGGGTAGGAGGGCGTGAGAACTTCTATGATGCTTAGTGGTGAGATGGGTCCCGTGTCAGCTGGTGGCAACGGAAATAATTCGGAATCCGTGGTACGAAGAGCAGCAAATGGGTTGACATTTAGGTGGCTGAATCCCAGGGAAACATCAGGTACGGTATAGTTCATATCGTATGTGTACTTGGCTGGAGTAGCGTGTTGGAAGACCCCATCACCAATGTCAAAAGCAGGTCCGGAACGACAAGGAGAGAAGCTGCAACTGGATATCACGACTGCTTTGACTGGCTCCGGGGCTTCCATAGGGCTATGTTCTGTGCGTTCCGGTAGCTGCAGGTTGACAATCGTATCGTAGGGGTTTATTGCTGTGTAAACGTGAGTGTTTGGTGTACTACAATTTCCATCGGTGTGATGTTTGTTGGCGACAGGTTTGCAATGGAGGGTTTCCGAAATTTTTGAGAGGTGTAGTCCTCAAACTCACGGAACAAGATACCTTCTGGCCAAGTCGAAGGATCTAATGCGTTTGCCATCGAAGCTGGATCCAAACCAACTTTGAAGGAGATAAAGGTCATGTTGCTGGTATCAGCTCCTTTGGCTTCCAGTTTGACGACCTCGGGGTGCTGGGACAGATCAAGATTTGCTCGTACCATTGCTGCTATATCATCATTAATCACATCAGGTCGTTTGCGTGATAAGTAGAGCCAAAATGTATGCGCTGGCTTTTGGATTACTGGAACCGAAACCACGTTTTGCACTACATGCTTAGAACCCGACATGCACTCGGATGCCTTCTGTGTAAGTTCAGGTCCACGAAGTCGTTTGGCAGTTCTAACAGGTTCGATTGAGGGCTAGCGCTTGACCGTTGGAGACAAAATAGAAGATACGGGCTTGGAAAGCTGCTTAATTTCCGCCTGCAGATTTTTTATTACTTTCGTCAGAGTCACTAGCGGAGATCTTTCATCGGCTTCTTTCGTGATGGAACGGAGAATTTTCGAAAAGTTAATGTTTTAAGTTTTCTGTGGAAAAAGTGTCAACAATCATAAAAATATCTCTGCAAGTGCGTAGTTTGATTGTGAAAGACTGTCAAAAAGGCATGTCTTATCGCAAAGTAGCAGAAAAGTTCAGTGTAAGTTACCCGGCCGTGCAAAATATCTAGAAAAAAAAAATCCAGCAGTTTCGTCCAATTGTTGATACAACAACAAAATCTAGCGTCTGAAATTTGCCAAGAAACACGTCGACAAGTGGATTTCCTCTTAGAGAAAATGGTGGAGAGTAAGTTCGAATTATTAGGAGACAAGCAGAGATCCAGGATTTGGTTGAAAACGGGAGAGGAGCAATAATCTAGTACGGGGATGCTTCGCGTGGTCTGGTGTAGGGAAACTTGCTTGAATGAAAGGAATTATGCATGTTAACAAGTACATTGATATTCTGTGTGAAAACTTGGAAGTTTCCTTGCTGAAAGTTGGTCTAGAACATGACTACATATTTCAGCAACACAGTGATCGAAAGCACACCGTACGCAAAACTACAGCTTTTTTCCGCAGATCTCGATTAAAACTGTTGGAATGGCCTCTTCAGTCTCCGGATCTCATACCAGTCGAAGATATATAGATCAACGGTCGATAAAAGTAACGTTACCATAAAAAATCTGATATTTGACGCGTTGAAAGAGGCTTGACAGAACATGTCTCAACAAACCTTCAGAACCTAGTAGAAAGTATGTCATGGCGTCTCCAAGCAGTTAACAATGCCAAGGGTGGGCAGTTAAATACTTAAGTTTGTGTTGAAACTTATTTCCATCATTTTACTGTCACGTATACTTTACTTTTGCTCCACAAAATTAAATATGCGTGTTAAATATACGTTAATGAATATCGTTCGGGAAATCTGTTGGTGTTTTTTTTTATACACTCATAGAAGAATATACCCAAAAGTCTACAGGTTTTACTAATGAACCTATACAAAATACGTACATATAAGCTAGATAATAAAAAAGGTAAATCTCATTGGAGTGTATACTTTATTTTTGCCAGTATTCTAATTTGCTTACATACTTAGGTGTTACCTTTACTAGTAAATAAACCTAACCTTAAAAAGTTAACGGAGCATTGACAGGCAGGAGTACCATAAAGAACCCTGAAATGTTGGTAGAACTGGAATTTTGAAATTAATCCTCAACTAATTATAAATAACATTACAGTATGGAGCAAATTGAACGATCTCACTATTAAAAGTATTGGCGGTCTTCCAGTTTTACTCGAACGCTTACCAATCATTTAAATTAATTTTGGTAACCAACTTTTAGAACCATGTAAAATTCGTTTCTTTTGAAAGTCTTCTAGCTTATTTTGCAGAATGATTATCATGGAATTATGAAAATGAAACGAAATGTGACTTGAAACTGTTTTTTTTTTTTTTTTTTTTTTTTTTTTTTGTCTTGATTATCGAGATTTTTAGCCTTGGGCTGGTTCATCTCCCGTCGTAGTTACTAAAATTCCCTTTTTGGGAATTTTCGTAACTTGTTCGGAGGTGAGATTCGAACTCGTGACTTTGGCGTGAGAGGTATGGATGTTAACCACTACGCCGGGGTCGCCCCCTCGACTTGAAACTGTTAGTATTATTTTTGAACGCTTTTTAGTCGATTGCAAATGAGTTCAGTTTGTCCTCTTCGTTAAACAGGTTGATTTATGATTACTTTGAATCAACACCGTCCAAATGAACATCCATAAATCAGATTAGGTGTGAAATCATCAATAAAATTTAACTATTCACCTTTATATCAACCCATGAACACATAGTAACTAAGTCTTGTAGCCTGATTGAATACCCTCGGACTAGGCCAGATATACCAATATTTCTTCAAAAGGAAATCCAAATTCAATCATTTGTCATCTTTAGCTTAATCAACTGAGTAGGATTTTTTTTTTCACATTTTCGTTAGTTGCTCAACCTTTCCCCAACATGGATGACACGTCCTCGGTTACGGCAACTAGCTCCCATTTGCACTATACACTGAAGACTACCCTGTCTGCCACTATTATTCTACCTACATAGAAGAAGTCTATCTTGCTGGCATGGCGGTGTGGTTGGTGCAGAGATATCCGCCAGAGTGCATCGAGCAAAAGACTGTGAAAACCTCAACCCGTCTAAGGAAAACATGCCGATGACGATGAGGCACGCCGTCGAGAAAAGCAGGGAAGATGAACAGGCACTACACGACTGCTACTAGTCGTGCGCCAGGCAGAGTGAGACACATCATCTTATAATCGTGCCTCGTTAACGGCGGATTAGGGAAGACGTGTCTTGAATCGAGAAACATTTATTTTTCACCCTGAGCAAGTTATCTTCAACTTCAACGCGGTGCTGGCCCGTTGGATGTTGGCTGCAAATCACCCACCCTCAACTCGAAGATGATTTCCATGGGCTCTGGCTGGTGGAAAACCACATCATGGAGGCGAAAATCACTGCTGCTGGAAGAAAAATTGTCGTCTACAGGATGCGCGCTTATGGTCGCGACGACTGTAGTCGATGGGAAGAGAACGGAATGGAAAAAAAATCGAGCATGCAAACTAAATAAAGATGAAGCTAATATATTATTTCTGTGTGTACCATTCAAATTTATTTAACGTTTGATTATTATTCCTGGCACCCCTCGCGCGTTCGATGTTCGCCGGGATTTGACATTCATGGCCTGTAATAGCGCACTTCTGATTCGACACTGATTTGATGAGGTTGTTGATTTACTCAATTTATGGCAGTTTGCCGATGCTACAACGGCGATAATGAAGTCGATTCGCGGTGTCTGTGAGAAGTGATGGAGATGACGAGGGCAGGCGAGGATTCTGAGTGAACTTATGCAAATGTGGATCACTACGGGTCGTTGAAATCTGGGGTAATGGTTGATGGGAGTATTTTATTTTCAACTGTTTCTGTCTTATTAAATTATAAGTGCTCTCCGGCTGTTTATGACTCTCTGACTTCATCTGCTGTTCGGAATCATTTTTTTACCGGCAGAGTCAGGATCTTGATCTAATATGAAAAAGAACACAGTCATAGCCTTTTTTTGACACTTCTATGAAAAATAATAACCTGTTATCATAGGAAAAATGAACCTTTCATTACTGTCGAGTTGCCGAAAACTTACGTTTTCCACGAACTTGATATCATAATGAATTCCTCTCTTTAATTCCCTGCCACCTTTCATAGGCTCAATGAACAGGTTAAATGATGCCGCACGAATAACAAAAATCCGCCAAAATCAACCTGTTCGGAGCAAATTTTCCGAAAACAAAACAACAAAGGTCCGATTAATTTCAAAACAAAACTTCCACTAATTTTGCTGAAACAAAAAGCGGATCGCATTAATTACACTTCAATAAATATTATCACAATCATCGCTGCCGGTGAGTTTCGGTGTTCCCGGTGGAATTATCCACCTACCTCCACCTTAAACCTCCGCCCTGGACCTGCGGAGTCGCGGATAATCGGTTGTGAAACACATAAAAAATTCTGAAAACTTTTGAACATTCATCACACAACGAATCGGTTCGTTCATTTTTTGTTGCTGTGATATTTGTAGGTACCGAACATCACGTGGAAGAGCCACGCGCGTCAAAAACGACAAGCAACCAACGCAACGCAACGCAACACAACGGGCAGGGCAGGTGGGTGGAAAACAATAACACGCCAAACAGCGATATCTGTGGCGTCCAGCGAACAATTTCACCACACATTGCTGCATTGTTGTGCTTTCTCGGTGGTGCGGGCGGGGTTTGCTGTCCGCTAAATTCAGTGGTATCCAATTTATCTGATAGCAGGTTATGTTAAGTGTGGGTCAAGCAGGGGGGAGTAGATGGTTTACGGGCGGAAAATTTCCGATGATGAAATAAAAAAAAAATCTGCTGCCAGCCATCAATGCTTTCCATCCATAAGCTAAAATAACAGAACAGATCCTTCCCGGGGGGTAATTTCGGTATTTGATCGATGGAAAAAAAAAGTAGAAAGGGAGCAAAAAAGCAACCAAGCCTACTGAGAACGGTAATCCGCCGTGGTGAGTGAAAGCTAAGCGATTATAATTTAGCTCTGATTTTGGCATATTAACATAAACATGAGTTTCTTTTTTCGTAAATTTGCTTTTAGTTCCGTGTTAAAACAGGTAAACCTTAAATGGAGTGGTTTATTGCAGTCTAGTCGGTCATTGATGCAGTCTGCACTTGAAGGGTTATGATTATTTGTCATTGATCTGGAATAATTAGAAAACATCCAAAGAAATATGAAGCTCATAATTGTTTCCGATGCACAGGTATTGAACTGATTGTTTCTACAAAACATAACATTATCACCCACAAAAGATACGTATCAATTGTCAATATCAGAGTTAACTAAATATAATATTATGGATTCGAGTAATAGCATATCGCCATGCGGGGTGACATTGGGCCTGGGGAGTGATATTGGGCCAAAAAAGAAACTTGTTTATTGTCGCAAATATCTTGGAAATACAGAAAATGATGATTTAAACTCAACTTGGTGTGAAAGATGACATGACATTTTTTCTACTCCTGCAGCCAAGTACAAATAATGTATTGTGAATAGAGGTGTCAAGTATCTAGGGAACATATTGAGCTCGTCAAAAAGCAGCATCTCACTAACGATGGCAGGCAGTTCTGTACGGTACTTCTTCCATAGGTGGTTTACAAATGGGCTTAGCTCTGGAACACCTGGAATGACAACGGCCCAGCTGCCGTTGACGAGATATAACAACTTTTCAAGTGAATGGTTCGATGGGGCCATTTTTTGAAAACTGGTTCGAGACTCATTTGCTGTAAGCTTTGAAAAAGTTGAATGGATAAAAGGGTTATTATTCGAGATACTGTCAGTTCCCATTCTTGCCACATGTGCTACAGTTGTGTCAATCGAACAACATTTTTTTCTTATGTGTTCCACCGAATTCAACTCATCACCCTCAGCCATTAGATGTGGCATTTTTTGGCCCAATGAAACAAAATTAGAGGAACATTCTACGTGTATACAAAGAAAAACGACTGTCTTTATCTACGACCCTCTAAAAGGCACATTTCTCAATTTTGCTATAAGATCTTATGGACAGGCTTAAGGAGAATCAACCAGCGTAGATAATCTCCTGAAAAGCATTGATTCTGTTCCAAGTGCCCCTGAGGCCATTGAAGACACTTTCAAAGTTTTCTTGAATTCGAAGCGAGCAGTTGTGGTGGAGTAGAGTTGATGTCCCTACCTGCTCCAGCATTTCAGTGGAAGATGTTAATGTTATCATTCAGAAATAGAGATAAGAAAAACCAACAGTAAGGACGCTATTGGGGCCACTCACAAGTGTGGGTGGTTTATCTCAATAGATTACAAAAATACGCTAAAAAATCGAGTTTAGGAACCGATTGAAACCAACAGTAAGGATGGTTTGCCTGCACTCAAAAGCGTTGGACCCATTTTCAACCTGTTGTTTTTTTTAGAAAGTTTCGTATGCGTGATAATATTTGCACCATCTTTCATATAAGGTTTCCGTTTACCTGTGCATACAATGCCTTGGTTTTCTTTGCCTGCACGTAAGCTATAATTCATATCATAGTACGCTGCTCGTAAAAGCAGCCGATTTCTTCAGCTTGACAGTTACACTGATAGGCAAAATAAAGTGCCCACCTTTTCGTCTTTTCAATTTCTCTCATTTACTTGGTTCAAATTAATGTAAACACACTGTATTTTTTTATTATCTTATTTTTTATATTCTTTTTAAGTTTCACTTATGGAATACTGAAAAAAAGGAGTTTTACTTAAAGAAAAAAAAATCAATTTGTGTTGAAAAAAAAAACAGTGACAAAATAAAGTGTCCACTTCAAAAATCGATATGTTTTCGATAAGTTTCCATTGGAAGACCCCTCGATTGTTTATGTTTGGATATTTTGACATGTTTTGAAGCAAACGGCTCAACCTGGTGCATTTGTATACGTGATCGCATTTGATTCAATTGAAAAAAAAAAAAATGGAGAACGCAGTGCTTTCGAAAGCAATTCCCTTGTGTATCCGAAAATTGGTCGTTCGTGATGTGCAAAACGGTGAATCGCACCGGGCTGTCGCTAAGAAGTACAGTATCAGTAAGGCAGCGGTTGGCAAAATTCTTCTGAAGCTTAAAACGTTTGGATCAGTGGTGGATCGCCCTGGCAGAGGCAGGAAGTGGAAAACGGATGCAAGAACGGGAACCAAGATCATGCGCGAAGTCAAGAAGAACCCGAAGGTAACTGTCCGCGAGATCCAGGAAACCCTTCAGTTATCAGTTTCCGGTCGAACTGTTCGTCGCCGTCTCTTAGCACAGGGGTTGAATAGCAAACTTGCCCGGAAGCGCCCATTTATCAGCTAGGCAAACAAAGCCAAACGGCTTAAGTTTGCTAAGGAGCATGCTGATAAGCCCCTAGAGTTCTGGAAAACGGTTCTCTGGACGGACGAATCAAAATTCGAGCTGTTTAACCGAAAGCGGCGGGTTCGTGTTTGGTGCAGATCGGGATAGGAGCTTCAGGAGCGCCACATCCAAGGCACGATGAAGCATGGAGGAGGAAATGTGATGGTCTGGGGGTGTTTTTCGTGGGGTGGAGTGGGAAGCATTGTGAAAATCGACGGGATAATGACGACATATTCTTACATCAACATCCTGCGAGAAAATCTGGAGTTTCGCTGATCCAGACGGGCCTTGAAGAGAAGTTCGTATTCCAGCAGGACAACGACCCGAAGCATACTGCCAAGAAGACCAAGTCTTTCTTCCGGTCTTGTCGGATCAAACCGCTGGAATGGCCTCCACAAAGCCCGGACCTCAATCCCATCGAGAATTTGTGGGCGATTCTCGATGCCAGGGTTGACAAAACTGGTGTTACCAATAAAAATAACTATTTTGAAGCCCTGGAGCGCGCCTGGGAAGAGCTAGATCCACAGCACCTAAAGAACTTGGTCGAGAGCATGTCGAAGCGCCTGCAGGAGGTCCTGAAGGCCAAAGGAGGACACATCAATTATTGAAATGCTTTTATTTTACTTTAATTTATGTTTTCTGTAGCCTAAATGAAGTGGGCACTTTATTTTGTCACTGTTTTTTTTTTCAACACAAATTGATTTTTTTTTCTTTAAGTAAAACTCCTTTTTTTTCAGTATTCCATAAGTGAAACTTAAAAAGAATATAAAAAATAAGATAATAAAAAAAAATACAGTGTGTTTACTTTAATTTGAACCAAGTAAATGAGAGAAATTGAAAAAAACGATGAGGTGGGCACTTTATTTGGCCTATCAGTGTATACCATGATGAAGTGGCAGCGTATTCGTGATTTATCCCACGCGCAAATGTCGTAAAAACACATTTCATTCGCCGTGGGAGTGTCCTGGTTTTTTTTTTGTTTTTTTTTTATACAAGGAGGCTAAAAAATCTGTTCATTAGCAGATTCCTGAGATGGTACTTCAGGATATGAGGAGATGGGAAACAATCCGACCCACTAAAAACACCATCCTTGTTCTTCGAGCCCTTGTCCACACCGGGACAACCGTTAGGTATTACTTCGGGGAGTGGTCATGCTGTTTAGCATCCTTCTACCGAATTCAAACAATGTAATATCCCGAAAGTGTTCCCCTAGTACAAAAGGATCTCCGTTGCCCGTCAACGTTGCATACTCGATAGTATTACCATAAGTGAGACTAAAGCACAGGTCGAACTCCAGAGTTTGGTAGATCATACGACCATGAGAATATTATGCCTTGTAGATCAGGAGACGTGGGAGCTTACTCAGACAGAACTGCAAGATTTGGAAATAATAATTAAGTGGGGGTTCGACGGTTCATCCGGTCACACAAAAGTTTGAAAATGTATACGATCACCATAGTTCCATTTTCATAACCTCGTTAGTCCCTCTTCAGCTAAGAGTTAGCAGTAACGTAAATAAAGTGCTTTGGCAAAACAATAAGCCTTCATCGACCAGGTTTGCAGGCCCGTAAGAATCCAATTTTCAAAAGAGACCAGACCGCTGATATTGGAAGAGCAACACTATATTGAAGATCAAATTGCTGAGCTGAAGTCCACTGTTTTAAAAAACTGCAAAAAATCCGGAATTGCTGTAAAACATAAACTAGTCTGTACGATGATCGATGGTAAAGTTTGCAGTGCTCTTACTGGAGTATCATGCCAAAGGAGTTTTGTCTGTGGATCATCTCCGAAACTGTTGAACAATATTGATGCAATGGTATGCAGACCAGTCAATGAATCATTAATCCGGTTTGGATTATATCCTCTCCATGCCGATACCAGGTAAGTTATCGAATGAATAAAATAACTTAAAATGATGTCTCGATATTATGATTAGGTCAATGGAATGTCTACTCCATGTCGTGCATCGACTAGAAGTGAAGACATGGCAAGTAATGACATCAAATGATAAAGGAAACGTGACTGCAAGAAAAAGGAAGATACAACAAGGTTTTTGTCGTTTCACTGGATTACTGATTGATGTTCCTAAGCAGGGCCCGGGAACCACAAACGACGGCAAAAAGACCCGTCGATTTTTCGGAAATTCTGAGCTTATTGCCAAAATTACTGGAATGGACCGAAAAATTATTGAGAAACTTTCTATAATTCTCGCTGTATTGGCATGTGGACGCACTATTGGCATAGATGAGTTTCACGTGTTTTGTATTGGCACAGCAAAAGCATATGTTGATAATTAAGGATGGCATTATATGCCATCTTTATTGAACAGGATTCTAATCCATGGGTCAGATATTGTGGAAGCAGTGATACTCCCTATCGGTACATTACCTGACGAGCCGCAGGAATGTCGGAACAAGGATATTAATAGTTTCAGAGTGTACCGATCACGTATGTGTTCAAGGTAATAATCTTATCAATCGCATTAATTCTGATAATACAAATTTCAATATACTTAAGTTTTATTTAGTATTCCTACGAACATTGATGCGTTCAACCAACCACATGGCCACATCAGATCCGCTCATTTCATCAATGAGAAAAACTGCCCGGAAAACCAAACACTAGCTACCAGAATCAGCTTTAAAGCTATTAAATACGGAATCACATGCAGAAAGTAGCACATCTGACGAAAGTGATTTTGACAACTGAATATTCACCAACATTGTTCTTATTTATTTTATTATTGAAGTATAAACTTTCGTTTTTCATAACAAACTAATTTTAGTCTATTTGTAATGGAAAAATATGAGGGAAATAGACATTCTGATTCCGCTGATCATCGTCACCAGCGTAATCCAAATTGGAAATTTTCCAATATCCGGAGCTCATTTCTTGATCTGCCTTTCACCAGTACACTATTCACAAGACTGAGTTTTTTTAGTAGTAGTAAAATTCTTATTTATTTTGCATTCTATGTCTTATATACTAATCTACAATTTTTAAGTGTTTCGCCCCACTGGGCTCTTGAGCATTTTTATCTCGGCCAGACGGTGGACCTGAGATGTTCTTGTCCCCGGAGGGGTGTTCAGGATCATCCTGAGGAACTTATTTTGAACACGCTGAAGTTTCAGGTGATTTGTTTTTGCGCAACTCTCCCAGATTGGCATGCCGTACTCGAAGACTGGAAGTATGATTTGCTTGTAGACAGTAAGCTTGTTTTTCAGGGATAATGTAGACCTTGTTGATCAATAGGTACAGAACGAAGAATTGAACAGAACGTTACACTTTGTGACAGTTTTGTCAATCTGCTCCCTGAAAATAAGCTTGCTGTCTATGGTAACGCCAAGATAGACAGCTGATTTGGCCCATTCCACCGTTGTGTTGTTTAGACTAATTTCACAATCCTCAGGCGGAACAAGTCTGGGAGAATTGGAGTGTGGGAAGAGGATGACCTGGGTTTTCCCCGCGTTGATACAGATCTCCTGTGTATTGGAAACTGCACCTTGCAGCGAAACACGGAATGTCCTGTCCGACAGATAATGTTTAATTATCTTCACCAGGAATATGGGAAGATTATATCGTTTTAGCTTGTACACCAGGCCATCATGCCACACGTTATCAAAGGCCTTCTCGATGTCTAGAAGTACCATGGCAGATGATTTAGAAACAGACTTGTTCCGTCTGAGGATATTAATGACTCGATTAAGTTGGTGAATTGTTGAACGCCCACGTCGGAAGCCAAATTGTTCGTCGAGCAAGATGTTCAGCTCATCGACAGATGAGAGAAGCCGACGGTAGATCGCTTTCTCAAAAAGCTTGGATAATCCTGAGAGAAGGCTGATGGGCCTATAG
The DNA here is from genome assembly GCA_024533555.2 of Aedes koreicus. Lineage (NCBI taxonomy): Eukaryota > Metazoa > Arthropoda > Insecta > Diptera > Culicidae > Aedes > Aedes koreicus. The sequence goes on along the minus strand of JAHHFK020005042.1, from coordinate 5,477 downwards.
CTCTTGGTACATGAAGGATCTTTCCCAGGTTTCTGAATGGGAATGACTTTGGCTGACTTCTAACACGAGGGGAAGTAGCCAAGTCGGAGGTATTGGTTGAAAACCATCGCCGGTGGAATGGGCATTGGCTTAGTTTTCAAAGTTTTTGTCAACTTCCAGAACGGCTTTGTACAATCTGGGAGAGAGCGGATCTTGTCGGCAAAATCGTTATTCGTAAGGTCCACCGTTCTGGCCTTAACAATTTTCGTCACTCAATTACAATGACTTTTTAGCGTTGGAAAACCAGTTCGCTGGTATTGCCATCGAATGGCGTTGCGCAATTGTATAAGTTCTTTAGTGGGTCTATCAATCGGTACAGAGTTGCTCCCGGGCCTGGGAGATCGCTTGCTCGATGCTCTTCAGTTGCCGAGCGATGCCACCAGCTGACTCGAGGTTCACGATGAAATCGACGGTGTCGTCGACATGTTGTCGGAACCTTTCCCATCTGGCACGATGGTAGTTCCGTCTGGTGATTCAATGCCGGCTCGGCTGACCGAGGAGCCAACTTCGGCCACCACCGGATAGTGGTCCGAGCTGAGCTCCTGGTGTACTACCGGCTGGGCGATGTTGTTCCCCATGTTGGTGAGAAAGATGTCGATTGTTGAGTGAGCCCCAGATCTGCTCAACCGGGTGGGAGTATCTGGGCCCAGGACGGTGTAATGGACCTCTTCCAGGTTTTCCTGTAGAATGATGCCATTTCGGTTCCCCCAGGTTTCGTGTTTCGCATTCATGTCGCCAGCGATGATAAACTGCCCCTGCCTTCGTTTTAGCTTACGGATGTCGTTTCGTAGGACCGTTGTTGTTCCGTTGGTGGTGCTGGCTTGTTTGGGACAATAGGCCGCGATGATGGTGATAGTTCCGACGGCAGATTCGACCTCAACTCCGATGGATTCAATAATCTGCAGCTGGCCCCCCCCCCCCCCCCCCAACCCCAAAAAACCCCCCCCCCAACCAAACCACAAAAAAAAAAAAAAAAAAATCTGCAGCTGGAAGCTCGGAAGCATGTGGCAGTTGATGTTGTTACGCAGGGCGATCGCGACTCCTCCTCCACCAGAGCCGCAACGATCAAGTCGCACATTCCGATAGCCAGGAATGAAGTCGCTAAGTTCGGGCTTGACGTGCGTCTCCGTGACGATGGCGATATCGATGTCCTTTCTGTTAAGGAAGTCACAGAGCTCGATAACTTTGTTCCGGATGCAACAAACATTCCAATTGAGAATGTTGATGGTGCGTTTACGGTCCATACTTAAAAATGAACGTCATCGTCACGGATGTGGCGGCTTTTAGCTGTTCCTCCTTTGAGCGGCAGGAACGTAGTTGGCGGTAGAGTTCTTGAACGAACTCGACCATTTGCTCCGAGTCGTAGAGCTGTCCTTCGACGGGTGGTTGCGTATAGGTACTGCAACTCGCATTGCCCCAGCCTGGAGGAGGAGCCGGGTTGGGAGCGGCGGCGGCTGCCGTGAATCGATGATGATAGGCTTCCCCAAACTGCAACGTTGTGCGCTCCCATAAGTCGCCATGTAATTTCATAGCGGAGATTTTTTCGCCGGCGGCGGCAAAAAAACACTGCAGTTTGGAGAGGCCCGAACGGAAGCTGACGGGCGGTTTGCATGGCGGTGATTTAATGGGATTGGCGGTAGGTTTGGCACCTGGTACCAAAGCGACGGGAAATTCTCCTCGTTCATCGGAGGTGGGGGACGGCGTTGGATGCCTGCTTGCGGATCGCCAAAAACTCCGCACGTTTGGGGCAGGATCGATTACTGCTCTCGTGATTTGCGCCACAGTTGGCGCACTTCAGTAGGGCACCTTCGTCCATCGGGGCACAATCCTTGGTGGCGTGTGCACCGGCACACTTGCCACACCGCGGTTTCATGTGGCAGTTTCGAGTTCCGTGACCGAACGCAAGGCAGTTACCACACTGCGTTACGTCGTGCTGCTTAAAGCGATACCGGTCCCACTCGATGATGTGAATAGGGCCCGCGTTTTCACCAGGTTCGCCATCGTGATGGAACCCTTCTCAAGGTGGACCAGATAGAGTTGGTCTCGACAATTTCCCTATTGCTGGCGTCTTATGGGAAACACCTTCTGAGGCTTCAGTGCCACCGCTTGCAGCTCGGCGTAGGTTGCCTCCGGAGTGAGTTCCGGAAGGCCACGAGGAATCACCTTCATCGGCTTGCTTCCGGGTGCGTCGTGAGTGTAGAACTCGTATTGCTTGGCGACTAGGTGAGCGCCAACAGCACGGTAGTCAGCCGCCGTCGAGCACATAATGTTTGTGCCCTTATTGCACAGTTTGTACAGCGGATGAATTTGGATAGCTGCAAGCTCGGTCTTGAGTGCAGCAAAGTCCTTTGACGTGGTGAAGAGCGGCGGGATTATTATTGCCAATATTTTAATCACATCGATGAATAATACGACAAATAGTTCATTTCATAAACTGAATGTATCGAATATTCCGGGATCATCCAGGAATTTCTGATGGAAAATATGTATCCAGTGCCATATTGGCCACATTTGAGTTCGTAATTCTGGTGAAGTGTAAGAAGGGTTCAGTCTCACCATCGGTGGATTAATTCGGGTTTTTTTTTTAAATTGATCGCACTCCGCTGAATGTTCAAATGAATATTGAATCGGTTCAAATTTTCTAGCCATGATGAAAATAGACAGCGATATATGTACACTGCCCAATAATTGTAGTTTCAAAATACGGGACAATTTAAAGAATCATTATAAAACACCGGAACCAACATGGTTGAAAATTGGGCATACAATGATTTTCTTTCTATCTTGTATGTTTTTTTTAAAGAACACACCTAAGGGTTATTGTTTGCGCCCCGTTGCATGGTATTGAGTAAATCAGTATTTTTTCGATGCACCATATACATATACATATGAAGTGTAATGACGGTAGGTTTCCGTTTTCTTCCTACCTCAATAGCGGAACTAATTAATTCAAATGTTCAAACCGACAGGAGAGGCTTTTGGCTTCCTAAAAGTGGCATGCCCTAGGTTTTGGTAGGAAATCGAAACTAGCTCTATCTGAATGCATTGGTTTTTGTTCCATTGCGTTAGGTTCCACGAATATTCTCTAGCTAGAAACACTGCAATAAAATTCATTACAAAACTTGGTTTTGACTCGGTTCAGCTGCACACAGCGTCAGTTAATTAAATTTCTATTGAAAATATTTTATTTCATAGCTCCAAGCCCTTGCCTGCTTCGTTTGACGTGCATCAATTTTCATCCTCGTTGTCAGAGGGTTGGAGAAGGATGGTTTGATAGTGATGTGTGAATGTTGATGTTCGGTTCAGAAGGAAGATGTATTAGATCAACGTGCACTATCTTGTACTACTGCTGAACGACTCTATTAATGCTGTGCTACATTAAGCCATAGATATTCCTCCTTTTCCAATACCTTTTCCAATACCTTACCTGTTTACATTATACAAGCCATGTATAAATTTAATTAGGCAACAGGTTTTAAAGAACCATCAAGTGATAAGAAACTTTTCTCATTTTGATGAATATTGAAAACGTACTAAAATCATCAAATGTAGTCTAAATGTCTTCGTCTAGCATTAGAAAGTAACACGAAACTGTGCCCAAATGTCAGAACATCATCTTCATTAGCACGACAGACGAGAACCAGCGCCAAAAGCGCTGTCCTGTTGGCCAGCGGTTTTCGATTCCGCCCGGCATAATCACACTTCCCCACTAGCATGCACCACTTGACGTATCCAGCGTTCGAAAATGGTTCATTGTGGAACGTAATACACCTTCATTAGTGAGAAATAGTTCTCTGCTGAATAGAAAGTTGATGATGATAATGATGATGAAGCGTGGTTGAATAAGCTTGTCTCTGTGTGCTGATGGGAAGTTCTCCTAAAAGTTGGCTGCTCGCTTATCCTGCGGAGATACCGAACGGAATGGAACGTTTGCCGGTAGTCATATTCTATCGTTCTCTCACCTAGCATGTACCTATCGCCTGCAACCGTCTCAGCCACGTGGATGTGGGTAAAAGTGGAACTAGTCTGCTGAATACCCTGCTCACTTCACTTCTGGTTGCGCTGTTATCGAGGACCTGGACTACCAACCACGAGACCGGTTGATAATGAGAGGACGTTAATTCCGGTGCTATTCTCTGGTGCGTTCTCACCGCATTCCTAAGCTGATCCTCCTGTTTATGTATGTGTTGTACCTTTCAGCTATGGAGGACTCAGGATGGCATGTGCTGTAGCCTGCTGTGGACCAGATTGTTGTTGGATCTCTTCAAAGGCGACTATGAGGCCATTGTTATTTGAACATGTGCCATCCGACGACGATAACGGCGACAACGACGGTGATGCTGAGTTGGTATTTTCGGATGTTTGATCAAAAGACTCCGGTTCTACGGGCCGACGAGATTAGGTTTAATTGCAAGTGGTTTTATTTTCTGGACGATAATTAGAGGAAATGTCCGAACATCCTTCTGCACTCAGTTTCGAATCCACTTTGATGAGACACACAACGAATTACTCATTGTTGATGAAATTGAAGATTTTTCCGTTGCCTATTGCAATTAGGGGGTCTTTACCACAATACGAGTTTGCAGGAGCTCAAGTGTCAGTATTGCTGTAGCTTTAGTTGGTAAGGTAAATTCAGGTGATTGCTAGGAACATCAAAAGGATTGCTGCTGGACAGGATTGTTTTTTTTTAAACAGAAAAATTATGGCTAAATAGTAAATAACAAAATTTGGAGGTTTTATTTGAATACAAGGTAGTTTCTTCAAAACAATTTACACCCCTTGGAATTGGTGGACAACATTTACCATTTTAGAACAGTACCTTTTATTTTTTGATTACTTCATCAAGTGTGTTTCAAAGGTGAATTGTAAGAGGTGAAAATACCATAAAAATTTCAGTGCTAACTAAATCGCAAATTGAATTTCTTAATGTTCAATGAAGAGGCTCCTACCGATACCGATATGATATTTTTGAAGCGGTGACGGCAACATTCCTGTATGGCTATTTCTGTATTGTATAACAATTCAGAAATGTTCAAAATCGGAAATAGGAAGGAAAACCTGATGTCTTAGTAAAAGTTATTCATCATTTAGTTGGCCTTTCTCTGATAAAACAATTAATTCTTGTATGGAAACAAGACCATCAACCCATTATCGGTTGATTAGCTGTCTTACAATTGGAATATAATCGTATAAATGTTCCAAATAGTTAGTTTCCACTAAAAAAGGAATGTTTCAATAAGAACTAAAAAAAACCAAAGTGTCACGTTGATATTCGAATGATATAATAAGAAATTCGTTTAATAAACTCCAATTTTATTGATGTTGTCGAACCAACAAAGACATAAAACAATATTCTCACGAACATCAGGATTGATAACAGATTATTTTAGGAATCCTGTAATAATTACGTAACGATTTATGAAACCACCAAACTCTAT